>JBAMYA010048036.1:0-10059 GCA_037176975.1 Arrhamphus sclerolepis
CCCCCCCCCCCCCCCCCCCCCCCCCCCCCCCCCCCCCCCCCCCCCCCCCCTCTTTTCTTTTTTTTGAATTTAGAACTAAAAGTTGCTAACTTTTAATCAAAAATCATGATTTCTTTTTGTAAATTTGAATTTAAATTTAAAAAAAAAATAACAAAAGCATCTTATTACTAATTTTAGGATAAAAAGTTGTAATTTTATGTCAAAATGTTTTTTGACATAAACTTTTTCAACAAAAAAAAATTGCAATTTTAAGTAAAAAAAATTGATGTGACATTTCTGATCGTATGATTAAAAAGTCTTGTGTTGGAAAGAAAAGGCTTAATGTTGAAAAATTTTAAATTCTACAACAAAATTTTCTTTAAAAAAAAAAGGGATTTAAAAAAAAAAAAAGCATTTTGTATGAAAAACTGATGCATTGTTGTGAAATTTACGGTTTTAGCAACAAAATGAGCTTTTATACGGAAAAAATGTTGGAATTTGTAAGTTTTAGCACGGATTGTCTTATAAAAGTTTTGAATTTTGTCAAATTTGAGTCCAGGAACTACCAGGAAACCTGACAACATAGCTGGTTGAGAAAGGAAAGAATAACCGGGCCTTTAACGGTAACCACGGTGATGATGTGGACCAGGGTGAAAGAGAGTTTGACACTTCTGCTTTAATTTCTCAGTAAAGTCACACGACACCAGAGTGGAGGAAGCTTAGAAATGATCTTAAGAGTTGTTCCTTTAATTTCTCAATACAACACGAGGTGTGCTGTCAAGATTTAAAATGGAGATGTTTTCCTTCCAGATGGTGCCGTATGATCTCTCGCTTCACGCTGGAATTATGCCTCGACTTTTAATCACAATAGTGGGAGAACCGGTTCCCGGCGCAGACAGGTACGAGTTTAGAAGGAAACTCGATGTTCATGTCCTCTCGCACATCCATTTCTAATGGTGGCGGTTTTACTGGTTTCTTTTACTCCAGGTTCCACGTGGACTTCGTCAAAGGTTCAGACATTGTCTTTCACTTCAACCCTCGGTTTCACGAGAACACAGTTGTCAGAAACTCAAACCTGGGAGGCTACTGGGGACCGGAGGAGCGTGAAGGAGGATTCCCGTTTGTTCAAGGTCGCCGTTTTGAGGTAAAAGAACAAGAACACCACCACATCTCTACTGTTTAATGTGAAAATCACGATTTTACAGCAAGAATTTGCCATTTCTAGCATATTATTTTAAGACGTTACAATTTTTATACAACAAAAAGGTTGTTTTTTTTTGTTTTTTTTTTTGTTTTTTTTTGCAAAATTTGTGATTTTTACAGCGAAATCACCAAAATTTTAAATTTTGTGGCAAAAGTTGTAATTTTATGTCAGTCACAAATCAGCAAATTTCAAGATGTGTAGAGATGTTGCAAATTTTACAACAAAAATTCTTGATTTTTACAACCAAGTGTTGCAACTATACAAAATTCAGTTTTATGTCATAATTTTATGTCAAAAAGATACCGTTTTTGTCAAACTCAGTATTTTACTGCAAAATGTTAAGTTATTGTAAAAAGTTTCTGATTTTCTTTTTTTTTTTACACCAAAATGTTGTTATTATACAAGGGTCTATATTGTGCATTGTGATATTAAGCTTTAAAGGTGGAGAATGATGTTGGGACTGGCAGCAAACGCTGCTATGAAGCAAATCAGCCGCCATCAGGGCAGGTTGCCGTTCCATCATGGCATTAGATGATATTTAGTGAATGAAATTCAGACAATTAATTGTTCCCTGATACATTGTTGCATGAAAAAGATGCTCAGTGTGATGATCCAGGTGCTAGTTTCACTACTGGAATTAGAAATATGGTTCTATGAAAAAATATCCTGATTGATTTGGACAAAGTGACATCAAACGCAGCGCGTCATTTGTACAGAAGTGACCCAGGTCTGGTGTGAACGTAGCCTGAGAGGACGGCCTCCACATGTGAGCGAGTTCATCAGCTGCCCTGTAGAATCCTGCACAAAATCAGAGCAAAGAAATACAACATTTCCTGGACTGGACTGTACATGAGTCTGTTGTGGTCCTCACAGTGGAAAAGAAATGTATATTTGTGGTTATGATTCATATTTGAATAATAACAGCTTGAGACAAACGTTTGGTTAATTTTGAGTCCGAGTCAGATGGAATGTTGCTCTTTAGTAAACCGTCAACGCCTAATCAGAGCTCCTTAAGTGAAACTCAGAACTCATTTTGGTGAAAACCTCTTAACTGCCAGTTGCTCAGAATTCCCAGCTGCTCAGCATCTTCTGTTACATGCTCTTTTATACGGGTCTGGTCCTCACCAGACTGTATGCATTTCACTTCATTCATGTAAAGAGACTCTCGATTTGCCAAACTTTTACTTCCCGGTGGGCGGGGCGCTCGTCTGAAGTTACTGGTCCATCTGTAAACCAATCTCTGTTTGGCGATGACGTATATGGAGGTGCAGTCGTTGTTAAAACAGTCCTCGATAGCTGAGAACCTTCACCAGCTCTGTCCAAGGATGTTCAATAAACTCAGAGTCAACAAACTCTTGAGTGTGTTGAGTCTGAGTTACTGCAACGATAAAAAACCTCCGTCAATTGAGTGCTGATACTGTGGTTCACCATGGCAACGCCAGTAAACTGAAGTAAATTATCCAAACACTCATATTGTTGTGGCCTTAAGTTTCTGATACCAGGGATCTTCGCCACCACAGAATGATGGCCGTCCGTGTGTCCGTGTCTGCCGCCATTGTAGTTTTCACAGGACTAACTAGACTACAATTTCTAACTCAGCACAGCGGCTACGTCATGGATGTCAGACACGCCCTTCTGTTTGTTGATTGATCGGCTTCTGTTGTGCCGGACTAAACAGAAAAGAGTTCAACGTTCCCAGACTGAGTAGTGACGTGACATGAAATGGAACAGAAGTACGAGTTTGATGAGGACCAGGCTAGATTTTTTTTTTTTCCACACTCTTATAGATTTGTATGAAGTTTTAAGCCACGTGTCAAACACAAGGCTCACGAGAGCGCTTAAAGACGACCATTAGCTTATATGTAGAATGTTCCTGAGGAGATTTGACCGTTTCAGTTCTGACATAAAAAAGTGGAATAACCAAAGTAGAGAACTAATGAGAATTAAAACATTTTGCTTGTTTAAAAATGTCTAAATTAAAAAAAAAAATCCTTATATACATATGTATAAAATGTATATATTTTTTTTATTTTACAAGAAATACCTGATTTTAGTACAAAAGTCTCAATTTTCTGTCCAGGAATTCGTGGTAAATCTGAAAACACAGCTGGTTGAAAAAATAAAAGAATGGCCGGTCCTTTAATGGTAACCATGGTGATGGTGTGGCCCAGGCTGAAATAGTTTGATAGCCCTGTTTTAAGCAGTAAGAGAGTTTTACACCAAACAGATCATTCTAATTTAGGACTAATGATGTTATTATGCTTTTCCTCTGAATTTGTGGCTGCGTTATTATTTAATCAGTCTTCTTACTGAGGTTCAGAAGATGTGTGAACTTTGTTCAGCAGAAGCATCAAATAAGAAGTGAGACTTAGTAATTCAGTTGACGACCGCCGTTGTGCTCCCAGTTATATTTATCTAATCTGATCTATTTGTGTTGCTGACTCTCCTAAAGAGTCTGGCTTTGTTAGGAGCTCAGTCCCGCTTAACCATTTCATCTCTCCTCTCGTGTTCCGTCCTCCAGCTGAAGATCCTCGTGGAGGAGAACATGTTCAAGGTGGCGGTGGACGGCACGCACCTGCTGGAGTACGAGCACAGAGCCGGCGGTTTGGAGGATGTGACCCTGGTGCGAGTGGTCGGGGACGTCGTCCTCTACAGCGCGGCCCCGAGCATGATCTGAAGACGCGACCGGACGGCGGCTCAAACATTTTGCCGGTGGATTTGAACTCCCATCAGATGCACCTGGTGGAATTGTCAAAGGCAGCCCAGTCAGCAAGTGCAATCGTCGCCGGTTTGGCCCATGCATCACAGAACAGAACCACGTCTGCAACCAATCAGTCTGTTTCTAAAGCCATTCGCAATCCAGTAGATTTTAGGACACTAAAGTGAATTAGATGAAGTCCATCTGAAGTGCAGACTTTGAGGAAAAAAAAACTAACTGATACCGAATAAAAAAGATTGTAGGCTGTGTGAGGAAGTGTGAAGTGTCCAAAACATTTCTGATATTTCCACTAGTGAGTAGTATTTTGTTTACATGTGTGTTTATAATTCTGTCTTTTACATAAATATCATTCTACGCCTCTGTCATGCATGAACGTATAATGCTGTTCTTTTATTCAAGTGCTGGACTGCGACCCTTGAGACTCGTGCACTGTAACATGATGACGACGTTCCTCAAAATGTATTTATGCACAAACAAATTTCCTCCTTTCTTTGACAGTAGTCCTACTGAGCTCTGGGAACAGAGGGTCATCAAATATTGAACAAAAAGTGGCCAAAAAAAAAAAGGGCACAATTCCCAAGATGAAAATGCAGTGAAAGAGGGGGATGGCTTTCTTTGTTCTGGTTTGTTGCCAAAGATTACTGGGATAGTTTTTTGATATAAATGAAGATGCGACAAACAAAAACTGATTATTATCTGTTTGCTGCAGATTATTGTACACTTTTCTTGTGCTACCTGACTGCACTTAAAATAAATAATGGTTTCCCTGTTGGCTTTCTTTTATTATTGAAGAGCGGGACAAAGTTGATCTTATTTAGATGTCAAAATCCTTAAAGGATTTTGTAGTATTGTGTAGTTAGTAGTATGAGGGATTAAAGACCTTAAAGATAGGGTAAGTAATTTTACATTACTTTTAACCCAGAGCACTTTTTCTTTTTTTTGTGTCAAATTCAGTGAATCTCCTCAACATCTGATAGCTGTGTAACTAAATCAGATGTGTCAAACTCTTATTCATACAGGGCCATGTCGTCACCATGGTTACCATTAAAGGGTTGTTTATTTTCTCAACCAGCTGTGTTTATATTTGCTGCTAGCTCCTACACTCAGTTCCAAAAAAAGTGAATTTATTTTGTCATAATACTTTATTATAAAATTGAGACTTTTGTACTAATATCAATTTTTTCTTGTATAATTTCTAATTTTTTTTAAAAGACTTTTTCCATTAAAACAAATTTTGTTTTTCATGAGTGAATTTTTGTCTTTAAAAAATCAGAACCTAAAATTGAGACTTGTATAATAAAATCACAATTTTTACATTTTCTGTAATAAAGATAATTTTGTTGTAAAATTTTGAATTTTGGAAGATCAAGGAAAACACAAAAATAAACAACCATCTCTTTATTGTACAATCACAAACATCTTGACATAAAATCACAACGGGCGTAAAATAGCAAATTTTTTCTGTCATTTCAGCTTTTTGTCCTAGAATTGGTAAGATGCTATACAAAAATTTCTTATCAAAAAATGTCATTTACTAAAACAATTACAAGTTTTAATAAAAATGAGCAACTTTTTATTTTTTGACATAAACCAGCTGCTCTCCACCTCAGTTATTCAACTTTCTGTCGTCGGCGCTGAATCACAGTCACACTGAAATCTCATGTGGGTCAGATGAAATAAAAGTGCGGGGCCTTGACATAAAATAACATAAAACATAAAATGACATAACCTTGCTCATATCAAGTTTTGGTCTTTGAAATATATAATTAATGACCATATATAAACTGTGTGTTTCCTTCCACTTAATGTAAATTGGAAAGTAAAAAAAATACTCTATTAGAAAAATATCCCAGTTTGAATAGTATATTAAAATTTCAGCAAAAACCTTGTTGGTGATCTATGAGAGCAAATAAAGAAAATAAAAATAAAACAATACTACAATAATTGCTCATTAATCTTAATTGAGGTTGCCGATATTGCCCAACCTGTGAACCACTTGGCTGTTAAATGTGTGCATGGTTTTATCTGTTTTTGCCAAAAAGAAAATAGAGATGTATTTTTCCCCATCATAGATCTCGCATTTTTTTAAGGTAATTTTTAAAGGGTATGTCAACGTAAAACTGATAAGTAGCCCTTATTCTTTATTTGTGTACACAAGACTTCTATAAATAAATAAAATACCGATATAGCGATGTTACCTCTGGTATTACTTGGTATCGCCCATCCCGACTTTTCTGCTAATCCCCGCCTGTCCCTGATTGGTGGTATGATCCTAGTGTATCCTCAGCTGATTGGCTGGACAGGCGTGCACCGAGCGCCCGTAGATCATGACGTTATTGTGTTTAACTTTACACATCAGTCGTCTGTGAATCTACAGAACAGATATATTTGAGCTTTCAAGGAGAACAATAGCAAATAAAGAGGAGAAAGACAACATCGAGGTGTGGGAGCTGTTGGAACCGTCGCTGCTGCAGACACCAGGTTTGAACGCTCAGATCAGCTGGATTTCTACTCCCTTTTCTGTGGCTGATCATCGGTGTTTTTCCTTTTTAAAAAAATAATAAACTGTCAACCAGCTCGATCAGATATGTGTCGTATAAGGTCATAAGTGGCTTTGAATGGTTTCAGTGTGCTATACAACAAGAAAGAGGAGGATGAGGAGTTTGATCGATCTGAAAGCGGTCGATCTTATAGCTTTGTTTGCTTAATGGCACTTCACGGAGACGCGCTGACGTAGAGCTCTGCGTCCTTCAGTAGCCAATGACCTGGTTCTAGTAGCTCATTGGCTACTGAACGATGGATGGAAGCTACTATACATACATATATATATATATGTATATGTATATATACATAGTAGCTTCCATCCATCCATAGAGACAAGACGTGTGTATGTGTGTGTATTAGGGGTGTAATGGTTAAAAAAAAACATCCTTTGGTTCTTTTGATATGTTTTCAACAAAGAAAGATGAAAATGCTTATATTCAAAAATCAAAGTATTGTTTTTTCTTCTTTGAACATTGACAGTGCTATAGCTGACCCATCTTCTGGGGTTTTCAGCAGCATTTCAAGAAAACATCCATCCATCCATCCATTATCTATACGCGTTTACGCGTGCAGGGTCACGGGGGTCTGCTGGAGCAGCCATTCTGCCGCCTGCTGCAGCAGGTGTTCTGGGAGTTTCTCCTGCTGTTTGGTTAGTTCCATCTATCAACACACTGGCATGTTTTTAGGCATTTCCGTAATAGATGTGGCACAATGAGATCGCGAACTACAGCATCCCTCACCGTACAGGGCTCTACTGGACTTGTTGACGGTGCCATGCTGAGCTTTGTGGAGAAGAGAGAGAAGATAAAGGAAGGTGGCAAACACCGCTTTTTTTTTTTTTTTTTTTTTTTTTTAGCGTATCGAACCAAGAGCCTCGCATTGAACGATTTGATACAACTATATGTATCATTACACCCCTAGTGTGTGTGTGTGTGTGTGTGTGTGTGTGTGTGTGTACACATACATAGTCAAGCCCAAAATTATTCATACCCCTGTCAAATACAAATCCACGTCCCTAGAGACTGTCTTGGTGCAGTACCTGTTGTTGTGTCTGCATTGATGTGGTCTCACCACCTTTGCTCGGGTCCTTCAGGACAGCCTTAGTAGTAGTCCTTGGACTGGTTTCCACATCTCACTTGATCTATCTGGCGGCTGAGGAGACACTAGAGACTTCTGACCGCCACCTTTGAGCGTTTTCACTCTTAAACGTCTGATACTTCTGGGAGACACTTTGCACAGTTGACACCGGCACATGAAATCGTTTGGAAATGTTTTTGTATCCTTTTCCTTCCTTTTTGACGCTGCAACTTTTAAGTCCTTCTTTGGTCCATGGCAAGTTTTGCGTTGACATGAAAATGACTGAAATGTCAGAAGAAAGTCAACTTTTATAGTCAGGAAACTGGTCAAAGAAACTCAGAAACGTTGAAAATCCTATTAAACACTTGAGAGAATTAAACACTTAAAGAGAATTGTTTGCTCCTATGACTATTTGTCTTGGTATCACTGGGGCAGGAATAATATTGGACATGGGGATTTTTATTTTGTCAAAGTTTAAATAAACACCTTTAACTGTGATGCACTGGTCCCCAGTGTTGCTTTTATGAACCTTTGTCCGCTTCTTCTTCTGTGTTTTCTGCAGGTGTCCAGCAGCTGTTGATGAATAAAGAAGAGGTCCTCCATGTATGACTCCAACATGGAGGAGGACGAGGACGAGCCAGAGCTTATTTGCATAAAGGAGGAACCAGAGGAGGTCTCTACCAGTCAGAATGGTGAGGAAGTACAGGAACCAGAGGAGAACATCAGCAGGTGTCCGTCCACTGCTGTTTGTCTGAAGGACGAAGATAATGAAGAGAAACCTCACTCCTCGCAGCTTCATCAAAGCCAGTTTGAACTCAAAGATTGCGCTTCACCTAAACAGATTAAGGAAGAATCTGACGGAGAGACTTCTAGTTCTTCTGTGACTGAAGTTAGCAGCGAGGAGGACTGTTGGCGTGCACCGCTGTCAGATGTTGTAGCTGAAACGTGTAGCAGCGATAATAGTTGTAAGGACGGTGTTGATGAGGAAGAGACATCTAAAACCCTCTTTAAAAGCGTTAAACGGTTACACGACATACACACTTTTCAGATAGATGAAACGTGCGATTCTGAATCTTTGAACTGTTTGGCCGGTGAGGACAAGGTCAGGGATTCTGTTAAAAGACGTAAACAATATACAGATCTTACAGAACGTGAAAGTGATGATGAAGGAGAAAAAATACTGTCTTGCGACTATTGTGGACAAACATTTAACCGTAAAGCAAACCTCAAAGCGCACGTCAGGGTCCACACGGGAGAAAAACCGTTCAGTTGTGACTACTGCGGACTGAGATTTAATTATAAGACAAATCTTAAAGTGCATATAAACGTCCACACGGGAGAGAAACCGTACAGATGTGATTACTGCGCAAAAGGATTCAAACAAAAGGCGCATCTCACGACACATTTGAGAATCCACACAGGAGAGAAGCCGTTCAGCTGTGACGACTGTGGGCAGAGGTTCACTCAGAAGGCGAGTCTCAAGTCGCACATGCGAGTCCACACGGGCGAGAAGCCTTTCACCTGTGAAGTTTGTGGTAAAACGTTTAAGAAAAAGACGAACCTAAAGGAGCACATGAGCGTCCACACAGAAGAGAAGCCGTTCAGCTGTGAAGTCTGCGGACTGAGATTCACCTACAGGACAAACCTCAAGACGCACGTGAACGTCCACACGGGAAAGAAACCGTACAGTTGTGATTACTGCGCGAAAGGATTCAAACAAAAGGCGCATCTGAAAACGCATCTGAGGATCCACACGGGAGAGAAGCCGTTCAGCTGTGATGCTTGTGGACGGAGGTTTACTCAGAAGGTAACTCTTGATGCGCACATGCGAGTCCACACGGGCGAGAAGCCTTTCAGCTGCGACGTCTGCGGTAAAACGTTTCATCAAAAGAGAAACGTCCAGGAGCACATGAGCGTCCACGCAGAAGAGAAACCGTTCAGCTGTGATGTTTGCGGAGTGAGATTCACCTACAAGACCAACCTTAAAACGCACATGAACGTCCACACGGGACAGAAACCGTACAGTTGTGATTATTGTGCGAAAGGATTTAAACAAAAGGCGCATCTTACCGCACATTTGAGGATCCACACTGGAGAAAAGCCGTTCAGCTGTGGCGACTGTGGACAAACGTTTTCTCAAAAGGCGACTCTGGAGGCGCACATGCGAGTCCACACGGGCGAGAAGCCTTTCAGCTGCGACGTCTGCGGTAAAACGTTTCAGAAGAAGACCAACCTCAAGGCGCACATGAACGTCCACACAGAAGAGAAACCGTACAGATGTGATTACTGCGCAAAAGGATTCAAACAAAAGGCGCATCTCACGACACATTTACGAGTCCACACGGGGGAAAAGCCGTTCAGTTGTGACGACTGTGGGCGGAAATTCACTCACAAGGCGACTCTGAAGGCGCACATGCGAGTCCACACGGGCGAGAAGCCTTTCAGCTGCGACGTTTGCGGTAAAACGTTTAAGAAAAAGACGAATCTTAACGCGCACATGAGCGTCCACACAGAAGAGAAACCGTTCAGCTGTGAA
>JBAMYA010048037.1:0-10059 GCA_037176975.1 Arrhamphus sclerolepis
TGCCTCTTGTGATTTTATGTAGATGTAAAGCACTTTGAATTACCTTGTGTATGAATTGTGCTCTAGAAATAAACTTGTCTTGTCTTTGCTTTTGGGCTTGCCTGTGTGGCGCCTCGTTGGGTTGTTCTTGCCCCCTCCGTGCCCTTCTCCACTTTACCCCACTGCTCTTGCTCTCACCTTTGGCTCTGGGGTTTCCACCTTGCGTATCAGGATGGGTGCTAGCCCACCAGTGTTGGCTGTCGGGGTGGCCCCGTCTCCCCGGGCAGGTGGACCTTTCACCAGGCGGGGGATGTGGCCCCAGGAGGGTTTGGCTCTCACTCGTGTGATCAGCCTGCACTGGGTGGCTGGTGCCTGGAGGGGTCCTGGCCCATCACCACAGATTCCCTGGCTGCCTTATTCCACGGTCATGGGGGCTCTAACCGGGGCTTCCTTCTGCTGCCTGCTAGGCGGTGGTGGGGCTTGCTGGTGTTGGACTTCCTCCTTTCCCTCTTCTGATCCTCCATGGAGGCTGCTAGTTGCCCGGGTCTGGGGGTCTTCCATATCTGCTTCTGGTCCCTCGGATGGCGTGGTTGTACCCCCCTCCTCCACTCTTAGTGCAGTTGAGGTAAAGCCTTGTATACACCTGCACACACACACACACACACACACAGGCACACACACCTGCTCCCTCCACAGTTTTGATGAGGACAAATTATTGCAGTGGTCTTGATTCAGTTTTAGAGACCTGGTATGGTTGCTGGTTTTGTTCCTGTCTGCTTTTGTCTTTTGCTTGTTTTTCCCTCTTTCAGATTCCCAAATTCTGCCTCCCATTGTCTTGTTGGTGTTGTTGCAGCAGATGTTTATTGCCCCCGTTCCTGTCTCCATAAATGAATAAATAAACAAATAAATAAATAAATGGATAAATAAAAGAATAAAAGAACCTGTACTGGAAATAGTGGGTATAGATAATGAATTTATATATTGTTTTCTATTAATTTTTATTATTCTACTAAATTAAATTGAAGGAATTGAAAAGATATTGTGTAGCAGGATCAGGACGATCTTGTTGGCTGTAGAGAACTGGGACCAAATTGGCCTGTTTACTTTCCAGTGTTTGGTCGACTTTCTTTGTGTATTCTACAGTTGTAATTAGACACAGTGTAAGCTTCAGTTTCTGTTTCACACCTGGGCTGTATTAATGATCACATCTGGATCTTGTTAGTAACCACTTCCTACAGCATGTATCCCACCAGGTTTCATTTTCTGCAGCACCAGAACCTTTTTTGTTATTTTGAATATTCTTCCTGGTTGCCTTGCCCAGACAGTTCTGCCCTTTTCATTTTCTACTGTATTTATTTATTTACTGGCATAACTCCTTCATTTATCTATTCAAAATGCCTTTATGCAGTGTCAGCGCCATGGTTTAGGTTTTGGTTTGGGTTTTTTTCTGGTTTTGGGCCTGCTTTTATTTTGAAATCCTGTCTGTGTCTAGTTATGTTCTGTTTGACTTTCCTGATCCTGGTTCTCCTGATGTGTTTCACCTGTGTCTCGTTACCCCTCTCTGTGTATATCAGGCCCTGTCTTTGTCTGCCCTGTGCTGGTCTGTACTGTTTGTTCCTGGTGTCCCTGCTCATGGTTAGTTTGTGTTTTTGTTGTGCTTTGTTTTGTGTTTCTTTTGGATTTTTCAGTCCTGGCAGTGTTTTTGTTTTTTTTTGTTTTTTGTTCCTTATTAAATATCGCCGTTTTGGTTACTCCTTCCTAGGAGTAACCCTTCCACTTCATGACAGTTTGTCTTACTGGTTAGCCTGCACCTTGATCTTCCAGTTCTCTAAGGTCTAATAAACTGCCTTGACCAGCGCTGATGTTTCAGGCATCATTGCAACAACTCATATACTCTACGTATGAGAACTACTTTGTCTTTACTTGCAGTAATGATACCTGTGATATCATTGCTGTTTGTGTCACTTTGTAATAGAACAACCAGATGCTAGATGGTTCTGCAGCGTTGCAAAGCTTGCAGCGGTGAGTTTCTCTTTGTTTACCTCTTATGGAGCTATCTTTCTTTTCGACCTGCAAATGATGAAGAAGAAATATCCATCCATCATCTATACCCACTATTTCCTGTAAGAAGAAATAGTGGGAAATACATTGAATACTACCAAGTGGACCACTGCTCAAATTGTTCCAACTCCAAGGTACAGAAACCCAGAGTTACATTTCTGAGGCTGAAGTCCCACAGAACGGCAAGAACATCGTGGTCTGGTTTTGAAGCGCCTTTGTGCCATCCTCGTTGCAACCTCAGGTTCCACCGACAGCAATTCAGGGCAGAGTGCTGGATTTGGGAGGATTACTAGCTTAGCTTCTATATGGGCCCTTGGAGGCCCAGGTCTCCCTTCTAAAAGAGATGTCAATCTCAGTGGGCCTAACGTGGTTAAATAAAGCCAACGTTTTGGAGATCATGTAACAGTTGTGTAGGAATACGCTCGTTTAAAGACATATCTCCATATGGCTTGTTCTTCCTGGAATTACACATTTAAAAGGATGAACAATGTTAAATAATGTGTTTTTTGACTTATAAACTGATAAGTGGTTCAAATCTCTTCAAAAACTCTAAATTGTTTATGCACAGCCTCTGCAGGTTAACATAATGTTGATGTATTTTATTTTGAAATTTCACTGAATTCTGTAATCCACTCTCTTGTTTGACTTCCCTTTAAACTCAATGTGCTGCTTGTAAATTATGTACCAGTGGCCAAAGGCCAAAAAGGACTCGACCCGTATCTCTACGGCGTAGCGCGTAGGCTACGGTTGCCTCTGCCACACGCCCGCTACAACTACTCTCTAGCTAGCTATTTGCATGACCGCAATCGCCAGCTGTGGCATTGTTCATCCTGCTACAGCCGACATACAAAAGATAAACGTTTTATCTTCACACTGCAAGATGACGGGAATGATTCTGTGTTTGCTTCATATAAAAGTTTGACTTTCTTACTGCTGCGACTTGATGCTGATTGCTTGTGTGAATAATAATAATGATGATCATTTCTCCTTGCATACCACAGATACACGCTGTGAAGGTTAGAAAACTTATTTCATTGGAAGTGAGGTATTTAAAATCAAAGCCACAGTTAGCGTGGGCAGCATGGCTTGATGATTAGCACTGTGACCTCACAGCAAGAAGGTTCCTGGTTTTTGCGTCCCAGCAGGGGTCTCTGTGTGGAGTTTGCATGTTCTCCACATGCTTACATGGGTTCTTTCTGGTTACTCCAGCTTCCTCCCAGTGTCAAAAAACATGCACATTAGCTCAATTGCTGCTTCTAAATTGCACATAAGAATGAGTGTGAGTGTGTTTGGTTGCTTGTCTACATGTGACCCTGTGATGGACTGGTGACCTGTCCTGGGTGTACCTCTGCCCTTTGAGACAGCCCCCAGCAGATCCCCGTGGCCATACACAGGACTTTGCAGGTAAATATCAGGGATGGATACTTTTTATTTTCCCTTCTCTAAATGTTCAATCGACTTTAAAAACTGCACTTTGTATCCGCTAGGGAACTTTGTGCACAAGGTGTGTGAATTGTGTTGATCCTTCATCACATGTGTGGATGCCGTTCACACATGTGTCAATTATCACCTTCATCTTATGCCACTGCATCCTTATAAAACAGATTAGTCAACCCACACAGGACAGGCTGAGATGTTTCTACTTCCATGCCTTCACACAGATTCCTTTGTTTTATTACCTGGACTAAGAACTTGTTGCATCACGTTAAGTATCTTCAGCTTGAATGGTTTTCCTTGAATGTTACTGATGTCAGGCGATGAAGTTCCTCACATCAGGAAATGTGGTGAAAACATTTTGTCACACATAAAAATACTTTTGTGAAAACATGAATACAGATAGTAAACAATTAGTCCCAAGAAAACCATTTTCAATAAAAATAAATATAAGTAAATGTCAAAACTGTTTGCAAACTAAAGATAAAAATGTTTGCTCAGAAAATTCCTGTTAAACTGGCTGTCAAGCTGTCACTGGTTACTAGCTACATTTCCCACTTCTCTGTAGATGGTTTATAACTATCTGATGTTTTTAAATCCTCCAGATTCATTAAAGCACTGCCTTAAAGTCCAGCTCCATTACTAGTCTGCTCCAGTCTTGTCCTACATCTGCTCTGATTTTAAATTAGGCAATTATCTGAGCCTTAATGGGAAATTCCTACGTGACTGCAAACAAATCTCCCTGTAAGTTTTTTTTTTCATTACATGTGTTTTGTGCGTGCATGTGTGGACATAAACATGTCTCTCCTGACATTTCATTAAGCATTTGATAGGAAGCCAAAATATCTTCTTCATCAGTTACAAAAATAAATTGGAAGAGCTGTTAAGATTAGCCTCAAAGCATCTCTGCCTATTTTTATCTCTCCCGTGTCTCTCTCTTAGATTCTCTCATGTTATTTGTCGTTAACTACTCCAAAAATCCTCTTCCCTGCTGAATGATTAGCCTACCCCTCAATCCCTTCTCCTCTTCTTTCCACATGCTTTCTTTAAAGTTAAAACTCTTTTTGTGTTCAGTCTTTAATCTAACATCTCATTTTAAGGAGCTAAACGAAGGTCAGGAGTGATACTCTACTCCTGTCTTCTCCTCCTCTTCCACGTTCCCATAATTCCTCTCTCTGTCACCTCACTTTCATCTCACCTCTTTTGAATCCTTCTTATCAAATAAAAACCAATTGTTATGTGTCATAAGTATTTCTGTGCAATGTGATTCTACTCTTGGATCCTCCTCTTGAATGTTCTTGGCTCCTCTTCACTCTTCTCTGAATCTCATATTTGTGACCTTCTGACATCCTGACCTGCTTAAGTATCTTCAGTGCTCTGAGGATAATATGAGCGCGTGAGTCCAGATGGGCAATTGAATATCATTTCTGGCTGCTGCATCTCTGCAGATCTGGAAGAGATCCTTGGCTGACTGTGCTGGAGCGTAGGAGGGTGAGTGTTTCTTTGGGTACATACGGCAGCACACAAGGACAATGATCTGTTGAGGCATCTGTGTCTCAGAGGATGACTTATGATTTCTCAGCAGGCATGTGCGCACACACACACACACACAAACGTCATGGCTGTGTACAAACCCTTGAGCTAATCCCTCAAGAAACTGACATACTTGTGACAAATGCCAGAACCTTATAATTATGACTGTTTGTTCAGTAATTTCATAACAAAGAAATGAAGTTTTAGGAAGGACATACTGTATAAGTGGAAACAAAAATTTTAAAAAACCCTTGAAAATTGTACTAGTTGCATTTTCACTAGCGGGGGTTCTGGAGTAAAGCTAGGCTAGAGTTTGCTTAGTCTTTTCAGCTGTTGCCTGTAAATTCTGGATGAACTATGCAGTCATGTGACCCTTTTGAAGCCCATTTTTCCTTGAAGTGCGCAGCACCATGTTGATTCACGTTCCTCAGAACCTCTGAATATGTGACCTATCACAGGAACACTTTTTGGCTCCGTAGAGGTTCCTGAAAGCCTTTTTAGTGGGGCTGCTCCTGGTAATGTAGACATGCCCTGAAAACTACCCATAACCCCTGCTAGTGGAAACACAGCTACGATGTACTCCCTCTCTGTGCCATAGGATTTAAGCAGATTAGCTGCAGCCAGATGCTGTCAATCACCAACACTTGATCCCTTGATGAACTTTTTATCAGCAGGTGTGCAGATGTCTTGGTAGTTTGCTTGTCTGGAATATTCAGGTATGTGTTAACACAATGCTAACAGGGATAGACATTTAGGTCCCGTTGAGGCCTTGCATATCCTCAGAAATCCAAGTGGCCATAGCTTCGCAAGTATTCACACCTGGCATTAAAATGTCCACCAAAATGTATCTTGAGTGATTGGATCTGCCCTTCCCACTCTATATGCAAATGAAAAAGTGTACCACCTTCTCTTGCAGACAATCAAAAGAGCTGCTATTTTTAAATGTCAAATGCAGCAGCTGAAAAGCCCACAAGACAGTTTTAGAAAGTATTTTCTCAGCCTTTATTTAACAAGGTTAGTCCGACTGACATCAGAGATCTCTTTTACAAGGAATGTGCATAAGTAGAAAAAGAAATAAATAAAAAAATCACAATAATCTGACACAAAAATGTAATTAAAAACGTCATACAGGAAATTCCATATTATTGCTGCTGAAGGTGGATTTACACGCCATTAATATATACATATATATATAAAATTTGAATTTCCCTTCTGGGATAAATAAAGTATTTTTCATATATATATATATATGTGTGTGTGTGTATATATATTTTGGCTTTGTTTTTGTTGGATATGAAGCCTTGGTGGCAAACAAAAGTTGCTCATCTGAAATTGTATTTGACATATTCTCCATCCATCCCAGGAGCTGCTCCTGGCTCCTGCAGAGATCTGGCATTTCGCTTGCTCAGACTATTGTAAATATGAACACATTCCAGCAGGGGACTACATACAAATAAATGTGTCCCGTGTAAGTACTCAGCAAGGTTAGACTGAGCTGGGAAATATTACACAAGTGATGAAGAAGAGAAAAAAAGAAGTGTCATCTGCTGGTTTACTAAAAAATACATGTTAGATCAGCCTGATTTTGTGATAGAATGTAGTTAGAACATTTTGCAACAAATCACATTACGCAATATGAAATGAAACTAACCATTTATTTGACTTGTCCTTTTACTTTATTTGTTTTTTACTTGGGATCAAAAGGTGTGGAAGATTCTTTCTCGATGATTTAAGAAGGCATTTTACATAAGTGTATAAGCAGAGATCCTTCTTCACCCTTCTGGAGGTCAGCGTGAATTCACCTGACCATAAACTAACTCTACAAGCTGAAAAAACTCAATACAGTCGTAAATGACTGAATTCAGGCAAAATAAAAGATGACCTTTATAGACTTTTGAGTGGGCCGACTGACTCTCAAGCCTCCATACCGTCATACTTTTGATGATGCAACCAAAACAGAGAGAGCGCAGAGGAAAAATCAGTCTTTATAAAGACTGATTTTAGAACAGTGACATTTTGAGAATATGGGAAAAAAAACAAAAGCAGAATAGGAGTGAGACAAAAAAAAAAACCTTCATGCAGGGCTAAATGTATAAAGTTACACCTGGATCCATGTGCTCTATATTTACAAATGTTATAAAACTCACAGAGTTTAAGAACAGGAGTGTTTAATAATGAAGTGCTGGACTATAAAGCTGGTCTGTCTTTGAACCACTTTGGTTCTTTTTAGTGCTGATGATACCACATTATAGTAGTGTTATCACATGACACAAACAATAACATCAATACGAGAGCAGGAATCAGTGAAATGCCATGTTTATCTCTGAGGTCACAGTAAAATACATAAGCAAGCATTTAAATAAACACACAGCTTAGGATATTAGTACTTAAAAAGTAAAATAATGACTAAAATGTATATAGAGATAAGTGCATTTAAAAAAAATATGAGTCAATTAATAAAGAAAAGTATTTAATGTAGTCAGAGTTAAAAAACAAAACAAAAAAAACGTGTTAAACAAATAAGTCGTAAAATAAGAACTGTAAAAGCTCAATTAAAAGATGGGTTTGAGCATAGACATGTATAGAAATAGATGAACCATCCAGTCACGTGACCCGCTGACCTGTACAGAGATCCTTTGAAGCCCATTTCTCCTCCAATCACGCAACGCCATGTTGCAATGAGGCGGGGCAAATCTGTCAAAGCCAATAGCAGAGCCAAGCACATCGAGTGACATCCAGGCATCTGATTGGTCAGCTTTATTCCTTCATACAGTACAGTCGTCATAGAAGTAATATCTAACAACTAACAAGAAACAATTTATTTACCAGGCTCTAAATATGTTCAATTCTGCTGCAAAGGTGGCACTTTTAACATGGGGGTCAATGGGGATTAGCTCTGTTTTGGAGCCAGCACCTAGAGGTCAGTGGTGGAACTGCAGCAAAGCATATTTCCTTGTTTGGCTTCAACCTGGAAGTGCAGACTCAGCTGCTCTCAGGTCTTCTGCTAGATCATTCCACAAATGTAACCACATGCTTTTCTTCATATTCTGGGAAAGATTTAAAATCTGCCACCAGAATGACTTGAACGTCAGAGGAAAATATGACATAAAATGTAAGCAACTCTGATGGATGAGAAGGACAAAAACTTTGAAGACATGGCTGAAAAGGGAGCTTTTGCCCATTTTTACTCACCAGTAGACTGGAATTTTAACTCGTCCATACAGCCGTTGCATTTCAACAGGTTTGGTTGCATGTAAACTACCACTGCAAACCACATGATGGCGGTTTTGCACCACTTTCGCTCCTTGTCAACCACCAAAAAAGACAAGAAGAAATTGACAAAAACAAAGAAATAATGAAAGATGTTATCTCCTGTCCACAGCGTACCAGCGAGTCAACGCCACTAAGCTCACATCCAGAAGCTTCTCAGGACCACGCTGAGCATCGTTGCTTTGGCCCCAGTAGAGGTTCAGAAAGCCTTTTTAGTGGTGTTGTTCCTCGTAATGGACACGTCAACAGTTCAGCCCTGAAAAACTTTCCTGGAACCTCTGCTAGTGGAAACGTAGCTTTTTGGACCAAATTATGCCACAAAAAATTTCATAAAGGAAATTATGCCAGCTTCAGAAACATTGTCATAATATTTCTCTTTTAAAGCAGGAATATTAATATGGATGACACATGCAAGAAGTTTTGTTTTTTTATTAATTCCATTTTTCCTCCAAACTGTGATCATGTCTGAAGATCTTCTGGGTTATAATTCATCAATTCAAAAGCCATTTGACATGACGCCATGAAAGGTTTTTAGTTTTTGTTTTATCCATGAATAAAACTTAAATCAGCATACTTTTAATAGATGTTTACAATCCTGCTCGTTTGGGTGTGCAACATGTCCTGCAATTTATGTCTTTAAATTATATTTGTACCACGCTGATGGATGTTGGTTGTTGGAGCTGATTGCTTGTTTCTTTTTTGAAAGAACAATCTAAAATCACAGTGAACTTTTCATCTGCTTCTGCTCCGTGTGTGTTTGTGCATGAGGATGCATCGGTGTGCATGATGTCTGTATCCTGCTGACATAGGCAGTAAACAAAAACAGACATATCTGGAGCATCCTATTAGTCCTTATAATCAGATGAAAGCGGGAAAAAAAACGGAAACAATCTCCTTTTGTAGGATGTTCCAGTTCAACCTTAATTGCATAGAAACGACTAGATTTGAGTTTATTAAATACTCATCAAGATGAAGTGGATAATTATGAAAACTAACCACATGGGGAGCTGGCTTTTTGTTGTGGCTTGATTAAATAAAACTATTTAATGAGCTATTTAACTGAGTTTAAAAAAAAAAGGAACCTCGGGATGAAAATTCTGGCAATGCAGTTATTCAGTTAAAACAAATTATTATTTTGTTACAAACCACTGTTAGTAAACCATATGTTGTACTAACAGTGTGTACTAACCGTTACTTTGTAATTAATTTATGTTCTTTGTACTAGTTTATGAAGTATACAATGCTCATAAAGAGGCCACAATTATAGTAGCTTTTATGTGAGGTTCTATCAGCTCAAGTACAGAAAAAGAGAAAAAACCTTGGATGATGTCCTGGCCTTGCTGCCATTGGGTTAGTGAATCATATGTTTCTTGCCTTCTACATCCTGTGTGTTTGAGTTTTATAAGGCTGTATTACTAGAGTTCTTTGTTTGCTCACTGGTTCATAGTTTATTCTGTTATAGAAGCCGAGAGATGCAGTCGACTTTAATCGCAACAATATAGCAAAATTGCTATCTGCAGATAGCATTTTGATGCTATCTGCAGATTTACTTTCATTACTGTGTCATTTATTACAAGACATTGACATCTATGATATGAACATTAAACCTTGTTTATATACACACACATATATATATATATATATATTATTGAGAAGAATTTATAAACTCAGACTGAGTATTTGGACCGATATGAGTGTCAGATCACAATGATCGACTTTGTGGTTGTGTCATCTGACCTCCGGCCATATGTCTTGGACACTCGGGTGAAGAGAGGGGCTGAG
>JBAMYA010048038.1:0-10059 GCA_037176975.1 Arrhamphus sclerolepis
AGGTTGATTTCCTTTCATTGTGCTTTTTTTTGTATTCTGTTGTGCTTTCATTCCTCACACCTCCAACATTTCCTGAATAAAACACAAAACACATATGCTAATTTTCAAAATGACAAGGTTCATACAGTCAACTGACTTGCTTTCATTGTCTGGCTTGAAATGTGCCGGCACTACATCTCATTTAGGTTTCAGTTATCACATTTAGTTATAACCACGTTTCGGTTTCCTCAGGTTACGATGTGATTAAGAAAAGCCCGTTATCTGGACTGCTGCAATACTGAAATGCTGCTCTCAAGATTGAAAGAAAGGAAATCAACCTACCTCCTTTAAGCATGGGGTTTGTGATCAGGTTCCCAAACACTTCAAATCTATATTTACAATAGGATTTACCAAATTGGAACTAATAGGAAAAGAGTCTCTCCAGCTGTGATAATTTTGAAAGTGAATATAAGTAGTGAATATAAAGAACCCCCCACCACCCTTTTTTTTGTTGTTGTTGCCACCACATTTTCAACCTCTTTGCTTATAAATGTAAAATTGGACCATGTTTTAGTTAGGATTACTGGTATGGAAAAGCTGATAGCTCAGACCCACATCTAGATTAGATGCAGGGCCTGAAAACAAGCTAGGTTTGACGAAGAAAGACACCTATACAACACAAATGTAATCCATTTTTTGCTAATTTTTTCAAGCATTATGTGAGGATAACCGTCTCCTCAAACACTCAACCAATTTCCTCAAAAACACCTAATTGTTTGTTCTAATATTAGCTCGCTACAGTTCATGTTAGACAGATACACATTGTCATGTTCAGATCATTTCTTCTTTTAGCTTAATTTTATTGTTAGACTAAGTTTACCAGATGTCTCTTACCGTTTGTAAAAGAGATGAGCCTCATTTGCCAAAACCATCTGGAGATTTTCAGGAAAGTCCAAGTCTATTAAATGTCGCTTCTGAAGCCGATTCAAGCGACTGCTTTCCACCATCTAGACCACAATTTCTTAGTATTTCATCGTCATTGCATTAAGCCCTCTCAGAGATGCTCTATAAGGACAGACTGATCGGATTGGCTCCTAAACCCTTTTGGGAATACTTTTGAGGGTAGCTAGACAGACCAGTTAAACACACTTGTATCTGCTAGGAATATGTTTAGATTTCTAGGCTATGATACAGAAACAGACTTTCCTCAGTTCATAGCTGATGGATGTGATGCTGAAAAGTTACTTGTGTTAAAACATTTGAGCTTTACCTGTCATTTATTTCAGGACTTTTAAGCTTGAACAGCTCCATTCATTTGTTCTCTGTGTGGGTATATGTGCACACGCAACATTGTCTAAGCTGTACAAACCTTTTTTTTTTTTTTTCTCCCCACACTCAGGCATGTATTTTGTGTTATTGTGTCTTTTAGAAATGACTTTCAGCCAGTAGGACATTTTCACAGTTTGGTCATCCTGCTGTCTCTTGAACTAATGAGTCACTATGCATTGCTGCATCCTCAAATGTGTTTCTGCCTATTTCACATCTCCTCGTTTCCTCGAAGCCATTACCTGAGACCATTGAAACTGTCTGTGTGTGTGTGTGTGTGTGTGTGTTTCTTTATGAACATGGAGCACCAAACTCTCACCTGCAATGAATAATTGATCACTTGAATCTAGGGCACATGAGGTTTGTATGCAAGAAGGTAACTGCTGCAGCAGGAAGGCACCGTATAGTTTTCTGCTTTTTAAAGAAGGAATACCAGGAGGTGGAGCGAAACCACTGAAATGGAAAACACTACCTCTTGATGCAGGCGTGGCTTTATACTGACCTAATGCTTCCAAAGCAGCGAGCTGCGACCTCTAAATTATTACTGAGAGAAAGCAGCAGTTGGTACTGCAGAAAGGTGATTGTCATATAAACACATTTACAATTTAAAACTGAGACTAGATTGAGGCTTTGAATGAGGGAAACATAAGATCTCAGAATCTAGTACCCTTTATTTCCTACGTGCATCCTCTTTGTCGACAACTAAGCAGCAGTGCAGCAGCAATAATTCAGGGAGTAAAACAATGAGAATCAGCGCCTGATAAATAATGTTAAATTATTCATGTCAATGCATAAACATTGTTAAGTGAAGCAGTAAAGTGCTCTCAGGCCATTCAAGTGATAATAGTGTTCAAGCTGACAGGTATGTGACATGAAGGCTGCTGGAATCAAATGATGGAGACAAATTGTAGGGTACACTGGCATGGTATTAGATTGATCAGAATGTTAACAATAATAGCTTATTTGATTTTTTTTTTCTCTGTTTTGAATATGTGCATCGCCCCAGTGAATCCCAAAAGAAAAACTACTTTTTTTTTTTATTTTGGAATGCAGCCCTGCGCTGCCCATTCTGATCTGCTTTTCTAAACACTGTTAATTTATTAACTCCGTAGGGAAATTACAGTGTTTTTGCTTGGTTCCTTGTACAGACACATCAAAGCACAGGGTCAGTTTAAGAGCACCGGCCATGCAGCCGGTAATGATTCAATAGCTTGCTCAGTCTTCAATGGGCAGATGCTGGCTGACACAAGGCTTGTAGCCTGGTTGTCTGGGTCATAGAGAAACCACAGCCCTGCAGATAGACTGTATCTCTTTCCGTAGCTACTCTGTTAAAACAGTCTCCCACAGATATTGAATAAGATACAGTCAGCTCTGTCCAAGACGATTCTTTGTCATACAGTATGCTGCTTTTCCTTCCTTCTGTCTGCTCGCTGTCACATTGCATTTCTGCTGCTCAGCTGTCACATTGGGAGAGGCACACCATGATTGGCCGTGCTGCACTCTGTCATTGACATACACGCGCAAGATTGAACAAGACAAAGCAGCCGGACAAGCCCGGCAGACTGACAACTGCCCTGACAGCAGCATGATGATGCAAAATCAGGTACAAACACCGCAGACTGCATAAAAGCCAACGTTCAGGGTGTGGTATCAGAAGGAAATGATTACTTTTACGGTCTAGCATAAGTTTATCCACATGTGTCAGCAGTGCCAATGATGACAGTCTGTTCTGAATGGAGTCAAAGGAGGTGGGGGGGGTGCTATGTGTGCTGAGTGTGTGTTTGTTTCTTTTTGTTTGTTCGTTTTTGTTTTTACTTCTATTATATCCTTGGGGATGTGATGGCTTTTTAGTTGTTATTTTTTGCTGTTGTTGTTTTATTTGTTGTTTTTATTATGTAAAGCACTTTGTGTTACAACCATATGAAAAGCGCTTTATAAATAAAGTTTGATTGATTGATTGATTGATTGATGTAATCATGGAAAATATCTTAGTTTATCTAAATATCTGCTACAGATTATTCTTCTTTCTTTTTTTTTTTACTGTCATTGAAAAATAATGTAAACACTATGAATTTCTCTTTTAATCTTAAACTACAAAAAGTAATGAAAAACTAAATAATAATAATAAAATTAAAAAAAACCTGTCTAAATGTTTTAGGGAAACAACTGTATTCCTCAGACTAATTTTAGTGCTTTGAAAAAAAAAAAAGAAGTAGGAATTACTGTAGAAAAATTGTTGCAGACATGCTACATAAAAATGAAAGCATGTGTTACAAATTTTGCACAAGTCAGATGATAGAAATTTAATGACTCAACCTGGATTTCTGGAAACATTCAGAGAGTAACATTTGAGTTTATTTAATTATTATTTGTTATAAATTAGTTTGAAATGGCTTCTATTTTGTGGTTGTAATCGTCTTTTTCAGTAGTAGTGCTTCGTACGTTTCTGAAAAAGCTTAAAAAGACACATTTCTTAAGACACTTTTTCTGCTGTGTGGCAAAAAAAAACAAAAAACAAGAAATTAAACATCCATTCATACAGAAACAAAAAACATAGTTGCATACTGAGTGGTAATTGCATTATGCAAAAGATTTGTGTCTTTACAAACTGCTTCACAATCCAGTTCATGCAGTATCGTGCACAATCTTCGTTAATCTGTCAACTAGGAAATTGTGCCTCTAACTTTATGTGAACCACTTACAAATGATTTATTATTGTCATCTTCTCACACATTGGTAATAACTTGTTGGCCATTTTGAATCAAACACTTTTGGAAGTTTTCTTCTCTTGTGCTGTGGGCTTTAAAATATGACAAATGCTGCCTTCATTACTGCACAGAGCCAAAAAAAAAAGTAAATAAATAAAAAAATCATGTAGTTGGTTGTTCGACTCGTAGTCACAAATCTGTCATGATGAAAGCTTTTATTGCTTTATTCTCTCTCTGAAGTAATGTGTCTTTGACTGCTACTCGTGTCACTCAAAGCAAATTGCTACTTGGCAGAACGACCAAAAAGCGTTTCTCTCGAAGGCTCCTGATGTAGGAATCTTTACAGGAGCCTCACACACCTCTGGATTCTCATTTTCTATGTGTGTAACATATTTACTCCTCATTTGGAAGTAAATATAATCCAAACTTGATGTGTGATGTAATGATGAAATAGGGAAATTTTATTGCTGCTGGCCTTAAATCAAATATCCACCTTTGTTCAACAAGCTGTAAAGCATCCAGTACATTTAAAAGCTTAACACCTCTGAGAGCTACATTCATATGAAAAATAATTATTAGTCTCTCCACTAATGGGAGTTGCATTATAAATGGTCTCCATCACTTTAATATAACTCTCGTATTTATAAACCACATATGGATACACTTTGGACAAATTACGTAGTTATGGTAGAGCTATTATTCTAGTTTGGCCACTGCAGTGCAATATCGCCACGGGGAGTGAAACATATTTGTATCATTTGGCATTGTGCTTTCACGATAAATGAATGGAGTTGGCGGCTGATAGTGTTGCTCTCAGCGGTGGAGATGTGCCTGTATACAAATGTGCATGTGAGCTTTGTGCACGTGTAGGTGTGTATGCATCTGCATCTATGCGCGCTCGCACGGCGTATGACATCTGTCATCGTTCAAAAGAATGCTCTCCAGGCGTAAAAGAGTGAAAGAGAAACAGCTGCAGACACGCCTCTGAATGCAAGTGAAATGAGCAATAAAGTCTGATAATTAAAATGTTGGTATCAACCATATGTGTATTGTACAGCTATCAGCCACTGCCTGGCTTCTTGGCGTCCTTAAATAACATCATAAATGAAATGAGCTTTATTTGCTTGAGTACTCTGCAATTCTTCCCAGTTTATGCTGTGCGTGTTCCATATGGTGTCACGCTATTTTTAGGCTGTCTGAACTGTCAGCCTGGGAAACACAGCTGTCACACATGTCATATCTGCCCATTTCAAGTTTGACTTCCTTCTAGCCTGCTTGCTTACTTGTATGTGCTTGTTTTTTTTATTTTGTAGCACTATACTGATTCCAACACAATCAATAATAGTGATACATACTTTTTAAACAGATGCTCTGGTGCTGCAAGTGACTAAAGTAAAAGATGGTTTCCAAAAAAACAAAAAACAAAGATCATAAAATAGAGGTTGTAAAGCAGTGAAATCTGAAAAAGGTCCAATGCAAAGGTTTACCTGCTAGGTCAGCTGCAATTCTTCTGGCAAGTATCACAGCTTGCGAGCACTTTTACCCCACACAGTCTTTATCACTTCAACCTTTCCTACTATTTCTTTAATATATAATGCATATACATCTTAAATGCAGAAATAATAAACCCTTGTAGCTTTCTCCTTCTATGCACACATCAGTTATTTAAATCTTTAAGGTTCTTGGTAGTTGCTTGCAGGAGACAATGTCTGCTAATTATTTAGACAAGGTTTTACTTTGTCTTTCTAGAGTATAACTGAACAGCTCACAGCCAGTGAATTACAAAGGTGATATATTCCTACTTTTACCCTTCACCATGTATAATTCACATACACTTTGACCAGGGTACCAGAATTTTTTTTTTTTTTGTAACATTTTCTTTGCCGTCCATGGGAATAGTGTGTTGAGTCCACCTGGCCTCCAGGTCTCCATCAGGCCATCATGTGCCAGAGATGTTCCTGGACAGGACACTGCACCCCCTTTGCAAAAACCCAGCCAATAAGGGGATCAAAAATCAATGCTCTCATAGTCCTGAGTTTGGGTAAATGGGATGTCGCTTTCGTTTTTCTCTACAGTACCCTGCCCTTTTTTTTAATTTCACCATTCCTTTTCCCCACCAAAAATGCAATCGAAAATATGTCTTTCGTTGTCCTGAAAAGAAACAAAAACAGACAGAATGAGGTGTCACGGAGCTAACAGTTTCACAGGGTGCTCTGTGCCAACACACATGGACGAGATCACAAGAATGAAGCATGAGAACAAAATATGAACCAACGGCAAGAGCCCTGCTCGTCTGAAAAGCAGCCTGTGTTTTACAACTCCAATCATTATCATTTCAGGATGGTCCAAAGTGTCAAAAATGCTTTATGAGGTTGGCCTGAAGAGATGAATTCATGTTAAAGCTGACTGATCTCTCTCATAAACCCCACATCAACCCCAGGAGAGACTAAATTAATCTGGCCTCTCAAATGAGGATTTTTTTTTTCCCCCATTAAATAATTCTCTCTCACTCGTTATCTCAAAGATTCCCTTGATATTTCCTATACGTATTGGTCGTACTAGTTATACGATCAGCTCTTTATGATACAAAGTAATTTCTTTGTAGCAGGCTAACACGAGATGAAAGGTGAGACCAGTTATTGTTCTATCCAGTATAAATAACGAGCACCCGAGCCCATGCTGAGCCTTTGCACCAGAGGTATATCACAATGACACATTATATGTATTTATATCCTAAATATTTCTATCCTTCTGCATCTCTGAGACACCTCAGTGTTGCCATTGTTCTTTCCCATTTTCTTCTCATTCACTTTGACAACACTCAGACAACATTGGAAAGCAATATTGCCTGCAGTGGTACCAGAAAATGGCAAATGAGACAATACCTAAAACATTCTACCGGCAACTGTGCAAAAAGGAGAGAATAAAACAAACATTCCCGGTTAAATATCGCTGGTCACAGCTGTTGGCAGGAGTGTTCATGTGTGAGACCTCTGTTCAGTCAGAACATAATGGCAGGAATCATCATTTTTTAAATCATCCAGAAATGAACAATCTGACTCCAGTATGGACAAACTTTATGACTGCAGCTTATTTGGCATCAGCACCTCATTCTTCATTCACACATCCCAGTGTTGAGTCCTTCTTCTTTTCTGTTGCACTGTTTACCCAAACAGTCACATTTTAGTGTGGTTTCATTGCTTTAAACGTAGCACTTGTTTGGTTGTTGTTGTTTGGAGGTCCATATTTCGCTCAAATATATGCCGCGTTCGTATGATAATAAAGTTGAGTTTGAAACAGCACTTTTAATAAGTAAAAAGAGAACTCTGAAAATGCTAATGAGCAGCATCTTGAAGAAAAGTATTGTTTTTGTGTTCTTATTACCATTTCTTTACTCTAAGAAAACAAATTGCTTACATTTGTGCTTATTTTCCAAACCTTGCTAATTAGAATGAATGTGAAATCACTGTCTCCTACTTGAATCATCTGTCCATGACATTATTCAGCTCTCTGTGAAGTCAAAAGACTTCTACAAATAGGACAGAAGATGAACACAAAAATACGATGTAAATCTCATCACTGAAGCACTTTAAGCTACTGTTGTCTCAATGTCATGTTCTCAGGTCTAACATGTTCAACATTTCTATTAGAAATACCAGAAATCATCATTGGGACGGTTACAGAAACAGGCTCCATTATATAAATACAGAACACCAAATATGAGTTTTGATTTACTGGCAAAAGAAACCCAATGTAAAACCTTCCCGATCTTCAAAGGGCCTAGAACTTTTGAAAAACCAAAGCAAAAGATCATTTTAGTTTCTTTTATGTATGAAACAAACAATTCTGTTGGGTGTTTAATGCATGTCCACCCAATTATGTTCCCAATTTTGTTTTACTGTAGCTGAGGTTAGAGCATTCACCAGTCATAGCAACACAGCACTGAGCATGATGCTACCACCGCCGTGGCTAACCAGTGCCTCATCTTTACATTTATCAGACCCAGACTCAGACAAGCTTTATTGTGATTCTGCTGCATATTTGGCCTATAGTTTCAAGAAAAATGCAGATAATGACATAAGGTAACAAATAAAATGCAGGTATAAAGTATATATTTTTTATTTTGCTAATTATTGAATAAATTTCATAAAGTGCATCAGATGAATAAATGCGCAAAAAGGCTCATGTGCATATATGCAGTCCCAGAGCTGGTATATGATGAGTGGGTTCGGGGTTCTGACAGCTCAGAGAGAAAAGCTGTTCCAGGTCCTGCAGTGTGGGTTCTAAAGCTGCAGGACCTCCAGCTGACAGTAACAGGTTACAGAGTCCATGACAGTGACTGGGAGGGGTCTTTTATGACTGTGGAGCCTCCGCATACGCAGCATGTGTCGGAGAGAGCCTGAATGGAGGGGAGTGAACTCCATATGATCTTTTCAGCTGCACTTACAGTGCGCTGAAAGGTCCTGCGTTCTTTCTCATGGCTATTCCCAAACCACACGGTGATGCAACCTGTCAGGAAACTCTCCACAGTGCTTCTGTAGAAGGAGATGAGGATACCCATTGGCAGGCTGACTCTATTCCGTGACCTTCTCCAATGATCAACAACTATCTCTTTTGTTTTGTCTACCTTTGGAGACATGTTGTCGCTCTTGCTCCACCTCACGAATTCCGCCTCTTCCTCTCTGTTTGGTGCCTCGTTGCTGTTACTGATGAGGACGGGAACAGATGTGTCATCAGCTAACTTGATGATGAGTTTAGATTCGGACTTGGCAGTGCAGTTACAGGTGAGCAGTGTCTTGTGGGGGCACATGTGCTTAGCTAGATGGCGCCTGATATCCTATTGCCAGTTCACACTGACTGAGAAAAGTCTGTCAGAAAATACAGTTGCAGGTGTCAGTGTTGAGACCCAGCAGAGAGTTTCTTTACCAGCTGCTGGGAGATGACAGTGTTAAGAGCATTCTGACATAAGTGTCTTTTTTTTTTTTTGTCCTAGGTGTGATAGGGCAGCATTCAGTGTGTGAGATGACATCAACAGCTGAGTGGTTGGGTTGGTATTCGTCAAATTGCAGGGGTCCAGTGAGGTGGGGGGGGGGAGTGGGTGTGTCTCTTGACCGATCAGTCGAAGCACTTTAAGATAATAGAAGTCAGTGCCACCAGATGATAGTCATTTGTACAAGTTGCTGCTGAATTCTTGTGCAATCTCACTTTTGTTCTTTTTTTTGTTTGCACTTTGGATGGTGACAGGTTTTCCAGCAGCTTCCAATATATATGGTAGACAATAGCCTTGGTGGTTTGTGGGTTGTTCCTCACCAACCAAACCACAGCTTTCTCCTGGCTGACAGTCTGAGTCTTGTTCCAGACGATGTTAAAGTAGCTACACTTGTCAAAAATCTGCACTTAAGTGTAGTTGTTTGAACAGATGTTTCTGCCGTCTGCAGTCTTCACTGTCTTTTCTTTTTCTTTTCTTTTTTAGAAATGGCTCCAGCAGGCACTCCCTACTTGCAAGAAAACAAAATCAAAGATTCTCTTTTTCACACTTGCGCCGAGTTCTTTTGCCTTTTCTATTGAACTGTGCATTTGTCAATCCAATTGGTGCTGTCAAAGAAACCTAACCTTTTTATGTTAGCACAAAGCAGCGAACAGCTGCAGTCAATCATAATCACAAGCAGGAAGCTAATGAGACTTGGCCATGGCAAGTTCAAAAGACATAAGTTTCACTGAAATAATATGTACCCTGTGTTAATTTCAGAAAATCAGAATTTAATTAAAACCTGTGCAGAGAATCTTTTTTTTTTTTTCTTTTTTTTTAATGTATTCTCATTGTGACGGAGTTCAAAGACGTAACTGAGAGAACAGTTATTATTGTGTTCAGGACAGTGATGAGTGCATGAAACTGTGTTCTGGAATTGTATAAAAGACAGCAGGAAGCAACAAAGAAAATCCTGAATCTTTTAAGCTGCTTTCCACACAAATATCCATCCATCCATTATCTATACCCGCTATTTCCTGTGCAGGGTCACGGGGGTCTGCTGGAGCCTATCCCAGC
>JBAMYA010048039.1:0-10057 GCA_037176975.1 Arrhamphus sclerolepis
AAAAATAAAGACAAAAAGAAAGAAATGGCAGGGATTACACCCTTAAGAAGGATTTAAAAGGGTAAGTCAGGTGTTCAAATCATCAACCCTGATAAGCAGAAGGTGTAAAAACCTCTAAAAAAGCAGACCTTTTGGCACTTTGCTGCTGTTCCAGAGTGTCCATGTGTATGTTAACACAATGCCAAGAAGGAAAGACAAAAGCAGTGATCTTAGAGAAGCAGTTGTTGCATAACATCAGTCTGGAATGTTTTTACAAAATGATTCCCAAACTATTCAAAGCTCAATATTCTACAGTGAGAAATGCTATTCATCAGAGAATAGCAATCACGATGGTTGCCAGTCTTCCCAGTTGTTGATGTCCCAGCAAATTTTCCTCAAGGTCAGATTGATTCAAAGAAAAACTATTTAAAAAAGAGAGGAAGAGAGTACATGTTAGACCCCTATAGATCTCACTGGACACGTCAAGATGTTCAATGCTAATTCCATGAAAGCACATTAAAAATAAAATAAAAAATAAAAAAGTGTGTATAGTTTATTTGGAAGGGTTAAAAGCCGTTTCTACCTCATAAAAGAACATGAAAGTATGATGAACAACAAGACTCCCTGAACTATGAAAACAAATAAATAGCCCTAAGTAGATGCAGAATAAAAGTGCAGCAGTGAGTAAAACTCAATATTTCAAAGAATGACATTAGGAGTACATCTGTTATTTGCATCCATTCAAAATGTGTATTGCTGTTGACATCTCTTCTAGAAAGGGAAGGGTACCACTGATGATTTTCTGGGCTGTTGTTGAGGTCTTGCAGCGGGGTATTTTGGAGACACATCAGGACATCTGTCAAACAGCTAGAACTTGGTTAAAACCTGGGTGCTGTAACAGTACAATGATCTGAAACATAAGGTCAAATATACATTAGAATGGCTGAAAAATAAAAGAATCAAGGGTCTGAACAGAGCTGTGCAAAGACAAATTCCCCAAAATATCAATTAGCTGAAGCACTGAAGAAGAATGGGCCAAAATTCCTGGGAAAGTTAAATAAAGCAATATGTGATGATGTGAAGTCATTACTGCAAAAGGTGAATCTAGAAGCTGTTAAATCATGAGGATACTCTGTATTGCCTTCATTATTTTTTCTTTTTGGCATAATATTTGTTGAATAAATAATGGTATGGTTAAAAAAGAAAAAAAAAAGAATGTTGTTTTTCATCTGGGGTGTTTTTTGACTAAAACTAAAACCCACGTTGCTCGGTTTTTACACAATAAATAAATATAAATATGCAATTAAAAGATGGAGTACGAACTTTTACACATGGCTGTAGCATGGCTATAAAGAACATTATACCAGCTTGTGTTGTGACATGGTTTCACAGTGTCAAAAAGACAAACATCATTATTTGGACCTTCACATCCCAGTCAGTCTGCTGAATGGGTCAATTCCACTTTTAATTGTTGCAAAGCTGCCTGTGAACACAGACCGTGTATGTGCAGAGCACAAAGACTCTGGACCCCTTTATCAAACTTGATGGTCACCATAGCAACAGTGGCAACATCCAGACGGCTCATGAGGGCCATTAACAACAATGTGTTTCAGCTCCAGCAGAACCTGAGAAAGGGGAAAGCTGAATGCATTGAAAGAAAACCAAGGCTGTGAGTTGCAAAGAGAAGTGGACCGAATTTCTTCCTCATAAAAAATTAATGTGAATTACAGGTCTTATGTAATTATATACAATTACTGTATTGTTAGAGATAGCGATCTCTCACAACCAGCTCATAAACACAACTCAGCTAATCCACAATAGTTAATTTTAACAATTGTAACTGTTATACATTTCTTCACATAAATACTGAAGCACAAAATCTGCAACTTAAATGAGTTTTCTCTTCATTCCACTTCAGATTTGCAGAATTTTTAAAATCAATTCAACCAAGCCATAAGGGACCTGGGTTACGGGTGAGGTAACAAAATGTTTTAATTACAAGATTTAAACATGAGATATTTTGGAAACTGTAAGGATACAAACCCAAATTGTAATCTTGACACAATAGTCATATTCACTATATATGTGCTGTATGTAATTCATAATTGTGCGTCAACTGTGCTTTTTAAAAAGTACATTTCAATAACACCATGCCAGAAAACTATCTCTGCGATATGTATTCAAATCCTGAAGAAAAGGTTCAGTTACTCAGGTGCGTCTGAGAGGACATTCTGATAAAGGAAATATTTTATGAAAATATTGATGATGTAGAGAAGACCAGATTATGACGTTATACATGACATCTAAACATGTGGAATAATAAAAGCCTGCAGCACAAATGGCTTGTTAATAGAGACATACAAGCAAAATGTGGATTTACAGTACATTACAAAAAAAAAAAGTAAAATGTTGAAAGGATATGACAAAGGTAAATTAATACCCTTGGAGGCAGAGATTATAAAACTGAACTGTTCTTGTGCCACATCTTGTCTGCATGACCTTACTCTGTCTTTGCTCAGCCTAGCGTTGTTGCCAGGATACTACTTCCTTTTGCAGCAATTGAACCATTGAGGTGAGCAGCTCTGAAAGTATTTAGGTAACTGGCTGCTATTCATCCCGTCGCCCGGAAGTCCATATATGAGCATGGAAGATTTCAAAAAGAATGAATTGCTTCACAGAAAGATAGCCTTCAACTTTCAATATTTTCTCCGAAATACAAAAAGAATTTAACAACAGTTCAACATCCTCTCGCACACTAAGCCTCGGAAATGTTTGTTAAAAGGCAATCGTAGTTTAATTATGTGTCTATCTGATGAGTCTTTCACTTTAAAACATTGGTCATTTTTCACAGATGAGTAACAGCAAGTGACAGATGAAGCAGTATTGTTACCACTGTAGACACTGGAGCCATCTGTCCAGTAATGATTGCTTCACTTCTGCATTTAATGTTCTGTGAAACTCAGTTTCTTTTCCCTATTTGTAACAAAATGAGTGAGCACTCACTGTGGTCCACTGCAGAGGAGAACAGCGCCATTTTGAAATATGCATTACAGTACCACAGCAACTCAGTTTAAAGGTTAAGGGCTCATTCCTCTGAAAGGCTTTGAAGCTATTCTGGCTTTCTCAAAATGTCTGTGGCTGTTCTGGTCAACATGGGAATGTATATGTGTGCTTAATTGTTGTTTGAATTTTCTTGTTTTAATGTATCTTGCAGAAGAAGAAGATATTGACAGCAAGATTCATGGAACTGATAAGCATGACTAACCATTAGAATAGCTGTTTCATCTATGGTAGTGCTGAAGATAGGTGATGCTCTTCATCTGTGTGAGTGCACACTGCCACCACGTGTTTCACAGCTGTCACTACCTCTTTTTCACAGAGTGGCTGCGGTGCACGTGGAAAAGCAGTTGTCTCTTAACCAGAAAATATATGGATTGACTCCGGTACCTCCATGTCTCAAACTGGTCCTGTGTATGACACAGTGAAGTACTCAGTAGTCACCATTATGTTTTATGACAAAACTATGAGGAAAAACAGATACAGTAAAAAGGTACTGTAAAAGTGATTTGTGCTATTTCATCTTTTCTTGTGTAGAAATTAGTAAGTTAATACCTCAAATCTGTTCCTGGATAGTCAGACCTAACTTGACAAAGAGAAAGGCCTTTTTCAATCAAAAAGGTAAAAAAGAAGTAAAGAAATAAAAATAAAGTAATAAATAACTACGAATCCTGACCCTTCTTGTTTGCACAATCTCTAAGTTGTATAGAAGCCTTCATAGGTTCCTCTTTGTGTTACTAATCCACATAGTTACAGCTCAAGGATGCTGCACAAAACAGATGGCAAGCAAACACTTCCACATCACTATGGTAATTGCTGGTCCTAATAGCTTGACAGGATGCTGCACGTCATCAGAACAGCCCGACGCCAACATGCGATCATTGACCCTCACCTCTGCTGGATTTAGGTGATGAAAGGGGATTGAACACAAGCTGCACTGTGCAGGGATGAGCTCTTTCAGGCGGTGGGGTGCTTTTCATCAATGGAACTCCATTATGAGTCATCTGTACTGAACACCTACCTCCTCTTCTTATTGTGCAAAGCCTTCCTTTGTATTGCTGCTAGTGTTTCATCCAGTACACTTGAGAGATGAGCGCTCTTTGTCTTTAACTTCTATTGTTTCACAACTTGAGTGTAACTCTATCAGACATGGGTACAAATCTGTCATTGAGAACAGAAGCAAGCTTTCCCACCTATCTGCGTCAGACTGTAGAATTAACTCCAACTCTAAATGCTGTCAATCTACCAAATTATCTTGAACCAGAATTGTTACTTGGAAAGGGGAGACACAGCAGGAATTCCCCTGTTTCATCTGCAACATGCAAATATAGCTTCAATGTCTGGAAGACAGAAGAATACCTATTAAAATCCTTATCAATTAGCATTTGATATACAGTATTAATACCACAATAAAGTAATAAGAATAATCTGTGAAATATGACAAAAATGACTCTAGTCCCTATATACAGTAACTGATCTTAACTGTAGTGAAATGCAACCTCCAAATCAGCATAATTGTAAAAAAAAAGAGTACTTTTATGAGTACAGAATGCAGTGGAATTGCACCACACTGCATTCTTTTATGTTTCCCTGAGCAAACACGCATGATTTAAAACAACTGATAACATAATTTGATTATCATCAAGGTCTGCATACGTTGGTCAGTGGCTCATTGACAATTTGAGACAGGTATGCTGGAGGAACAGCGGTGGGTCCTGATGACCTGATCAGGGGTGTCAAACTGTATTTCATCCTGGGCCACATCATCACCATGGTTACCGTTAAAGGGACGATTATTATTTGCTTTCATAACCACATATGTTGTCAGATTTTTCACTAGTTCGAACTCGGTCGTAAATTGAAAACAATTTAAACTCACGATTTTATCATAAAATTGAGGCTTTTGTGCAAATATTTAACATTTTTCAAGTATAGTTGCAAATGTATATCATAAAAATGTTAATTTTGTTATAAAATGGCAAATTTTGACTTTTTTAATATACAATCACAAATTGTGACAATGTTTTTGTGAGAAAATATCAACTTTTTTTCAACATTTTAACATAAAATTACAGCAGTCGTAAAATTTAAATATTTGTATAATTTCAACTCTTTGTCCTGAAAAACAGATTTTTTTTTTTGTTACAAAAAAAGTAAGTTTAGACAAAAAAAAAAATTTTTTTGTTGTAAAATCTTTTTCAATATGACTTTTCATTGTGACTTTTTGACACAAACCAGCTGCTTTCCACCTGTTATACTACTTTTTGATGTCAGTACCAAATGAAATTGGCAGCCGCATTTAAAATTTCCTCAGAAATGTTGTAGTCATAAGTTTATGGTTGTGTTGCAAGCTCTAGCGGGCCAAATAAAATGAAGTGGCGTTTTGACCCGCTACCCTACGCGGGCCTGTCACCCGTGACAGGATGAATAAAAGCCACGAGAAGGTGATGTGCTGACAATTCCGCCTCCTCACCACGTGGTGGCAGAAGCGAGCCTACACGTGCCTCACATAGTTGTCACCACGCCCATTTAAAAAAACGTTTCCTCAAAATTGTGCATTTTGACCCACAGTTGTAGGTCTGGCAAGAGTGAACTCTCTTTTCTGCTGTTGTCGCCGCATTCACTAACACCAGAGTGATAATGGCGAGGTTTTTCCTCAGAGCAAACTTAAGGAGATGTATTGGTTCTCAGATTAGAATGGCATCTGATCAGGTAAACCGTCGAAAATTAGTTGAAAGCTTCAAGCGTTAGCCGTAGCCTGCTAATATATCTACCTCTCCTGAAGTATTTATAGACGTATAGAAAGAAGCAACTGGCCACATATTTTATAGTGTCTCGTGTGAATGTGAGCCAATTTATAATTGACTAAAGTGTATAACTGTAGTGCGTTGTTCTTTTGTTAAAATGGACAATGGAAATGACTGCGCAGTCAGTTAAGTAAGTTTTTTTCGTCCTATATTGTGTTAGGGGAAAAAGTGGACACGTTAAGGGGGGAGGGGAGATCAGTTTTACAGGCCTGTATGTTTGCATGCACTTTAGTGTCCCAGATTGTAGTGCTTACCATCTGTTCTATAGGATCTGGATATTATCCAGGAAGTGAGAAACCAGAACATTCGTTTGCATGTTCATATATAGTCACAGCAGTATACAGGTCTGTGATTGTCTTTACAGTTGATTCAACCTTTTTATGTGTTTTCAATGTAAACTGTTTCTATGGATAAAAGGGTAAAAACATGCCGATACAATCAAGTACAGTATGTGTGAGGAAAGAAGATACATTTGCCTAGGACTGGGCAATTAATTGAAAATTGTCTTAACCGATATTCAGAACCAATAATCAAGGTAATTTTGCTTGTGTCAGTTATTTCTCTTTGAAATATTCATTAAATGACCATGTAGACATTACATTTTTCATCATTGCAGGATCTAACAAACCTTGTAAACCCTTACAGTGCTTCCGTTCACTCATTTTAAAATCAAAGACGTGTACTCTGTTATTAGAAAACCGTCTCTGTTTTAATAGATGATTATATTTGCAGAGAAACCTTTGTCATCTGTGAGGGCAAAAAATGAAATAATTGCTTATTAAGCGTAAACAAGGTAATTATTCAATTAATGATACTGATTTGAGATTATATCGCTCAGCCCTATGTTTTCCTTAATACATGAACCACTACATATTGTATAGTCTCAAATTATTCCCACTCTTGTCTTCCAGCTTGGTGAGTTGGGCAAAGGTGCAGGGAAAGGTGGAGGTGGTGGAGGCTCTGTGAGGTCAGCAGGAGGTGCTTTTGGAAAGCGAGAAGCTGCAGAAGAAGAGCGGTACTTCAGGTGATAAGCAAGTCTTCAGTTCATACTGTGAATTGCACTGGTGAATGTTGAGGCGTCTATCCTTAGTTTTACATTTGTGCATTCTTCATTTTTTTTCCCTTGCAGGCAGAGGGAGAGAGAGCAGCTGGAAGCACTGAGGAAACATCATGCAGAGGAGATAGATCACCACAAAAAGGAGATTGAGCGCCTACAGAAGGAGATTGACCGCCATAAGGGCAAAATCAGAAAGCTCAAGCATGACGATTGAGGGAGAGATGCTTTCTGTCATTTCTTCCTGAGAACTGCCGCCTTACAAAGAAAAGTTGGTGGCACCAATTTTTTTTCTCTGCTGTTGGTTTGAGGCAGGCCCTGAGGTCATGATGCATCATGTTGAATGCTTAAAAAAATAATAAAGTCATCAATTTTCATGTATTGTTAAACTGTCAGTTCATTCAGTGTGCTTTTGAAATGTGGAAATTGTGGTTGTTCCGGGTGAAAGATAAAAATTTAATCAAAGTAAAGTTCAGTCTCCTGGTTTGGATAGTTGAAATACTTTTGTTTCCTGCACTGTGTGCATAGGTGTAGATCAACCTATACCATCTTCCTCTTTCTTTGTTCGTTTTAAATTAGTCCTTTTTAAAATTAATCACGCCTACAGAAAACAGTCACCGGGGCCCAGAGTGTCATGTGATCCCTGGTCCTATCACAAATTCATGTCATGAGCGTTGCCAAAAGATGGTCAAATGGTGACACTAAATCACTGGTAGACACTGGAAAGTTTTTTACACATGCGACAGTTAATGCATCTTAAAACACAACTATTTTTTTTTTCTTTTACCAGCTTAATGTTGCCCTCTGGCAACATATAAAAAGCAGATCTGCAAGTTATTTTCAATTAATAGGGCCTCAAAATGTCATTTAATTTAAGCAGGTGGTTAGCTGATGTAATATCCCTAAAAATAGGTTTATGTCCCAGAACTTAAAATAGATTCTTACACCTGTAAATCATACAAGTTACAAAACAACTGAGATGAAAATAGTAAATTTAGACGAAGAGCTAACAATACAATATACTAAAAAGGACATTAAGCAAAATGAGACGGAAACAGCAAGCACAAAGCTGCCAAAATGAGTGGGTTAAAAAACGAAATGCCTACAGAGGACTATAGAGTCGACATGACTAGTAGGTCTGTTTAAACATCTTTATTTTTTCTGTACTGTAAGTAAAGCCGAATACTATCTGGAACGTCTGAAAAACTTTAATTGCACTGTCTGAGGACCCACGTGTGTCTGTACAAAACACTGCCCTTCGCAAACTCTCGTTCACGTCTCGCGATAGTTACTAAACGGTGGCGTTGTTCGGGCGAGGAGACGACGAGACAGTTGATGTCTGAAAAAAACTAACGTTAAAAATAAACACAAACGTCTTTGGGTTGGCTAGTTTTCTACGTCTGGGAAATTAATAGTTTCACGTTTCAAGACTCTTCACGGTCAGTTTCTCGAATCAGACTGGTAAGCATGGCTAACTGTCTTTTTGCACCTTTTACGGCTCGTGTTTGATTTGTGAAAGGTGCCTTGTCCGAACGGCGAGGCCTTCTTAGCATCTAGAAGGCTAATGGTATTGTTCACTCAATAATGGCAGAAAATATATATCAGAACCACCATGCACTGGCCTTTGTCAAATGTGGTCGACGTTGGCTGCCATTTGACATTACATTCATCCAGTAAAAGTCGGTGCGTGTAAATATTATAAATGAAACGTATTCTTCTAATTAGCTCGCAGGTTACATGTGAAGGGGGCGGGACTGTTTCTGTCACCGGCTTTCTTTTGATAATAGGGCCGCAGTGTGTACCACTTTCCTCTACGTTTATGATTTATTGATCATCGTTCGATCTTCAGATTTGACAAATAACATTTGAACCGACAGTGGATGTTGTAAATGATACCCAGATCCTAAATGTACCTCATTTGAAATAAATAAATAAATAAATGCACCCCGAGAAAACGCGATACAACAATCTTGGTTGCTGTATTACAGGAGAATGTCTGCAGCTGAGGTGAATGGTAGTTCTGCCCCGGCAAAGGAGGAAGAAGAGCCCATGGACGTGACGACAACGCACACAGAGAACTATCAGACACTTATTGATGCTGGGCTGCCTCAGAAAGTGGCTGAAAGTCTAGATAACATCTTCCAGACAGGTGGGCACTTGTTATTATGTTACTGTGGCCTAGGGCTGGACAGTACTTCAGTAATAATATATATTGACAATGTAAAGATTTTCAATGATGATTTTATGATTTTAAACACACTTTCAATACTTTTATATACATTAGTATAAGTAGTAAAATCCTTGGAAAAGTTTCATGGATGGTAATGTCACATTTCTTGGTTATTACTTTTAAATAAAACGGGAACATTGATTTATTAACTTTTTTTTACATCTAAAACATTGTATAGTTCCATATAGATTTTATGCATTTTCTTTTTAATTTTCAGAGGTTTGTGGGTACAGAAATCCTTTTTTGGACATTCTTGGCAGTTTCTCTATGGTTTTTGAATTATTTATATCAATATCAGAATTATATCGTATCTACCAAAATTAAGAATATATTGGAATATAAATTTTTCGCCATATTGTCCAGTCTTAAAATAGCCCATAAAGCAGTGCAAGTATTTTACTTAGAACTTTAAAGATAATATTACTCTGGCAATTTAGTTGATCTTTTCTGTGAATATCCTTTTTAATTTTAGGCTTGGTGGCATATGCTGATTTGGACGAAAGGGCTATTGATGCACTGCGGGAGTTCAATGAGGAGGGTGCACTTACTGTGCTGCAGCAATTCAAAGAGAGTGATCTGTCACATGTGCAGGTACACACATTGATGTGTTGCATTTTGTTTTTTCCCCCTTAAGAAGACTCTTTATGTTAATATTGAAGGCTGTTTGTAATATCTTTTTTGTTTCTTGATGTAGAATAAAAGTGCATTCCTTTGTGGAGTTATGAAAACATACCGGCAAAGAGAAAAACAAGGAAGTAAGGTACAAGAGTCAACCAAGGGCCCAGATGAGGCAAAAATAAAGGTAAACAGGCACTTTTCTGAGCACGTTTTAAAATAGAACATCAGAGTATACACATGGCTTACTTTTTTGTGTTTTTCAGGCTTTGTTGGAGCGAACAGGTTACACCCTGGATGTGACTACTGGGCAGA
>JBAMYA010048040.1:0-10056 GCA_037176975.1 Arrhamphus sclerolepis
AGCTGGGATAGGCTCCAGCAGACCCCTGTGACCCTGCACAGGAAATAGCGGGTATAGATAATGGATGGATGGATGATTTTTGACAGCTTTGTTAAATTTTCTTTTATAAAATAAATTTTTAAATGTGCAAACAGCTTTGTATCTGAAATCATTTCACAATTAGTAAATATACAAAACCGTGGATGCAGGACACGAAGAGCAGTAAGTGGACACTGAAAAACACAGAACAACCTTTTCTTTTCAGTGAAAGGTACTAATTTATGGAATGCATTACCATCTGAACTCAAGAAACTAACAGAAGTCAATGTTTTTAAGTTGCATACAAAGAAATGGCTGAAACTTAATCAAGTCTGTGAACACTAACTATGCAGTTTCCATTTTCTCTGTCATACCCAAACTTGTCTGTGTGTGTACATGTATGTGTATGTAGATGTCTATTTGTGTATGGGTGTGTGTATGTACGTGTATGTACATATGTATATGTATGAATGTGTGTGTGCACCAGCATGTACTTGCATGAGTGTGCAGGTGAACACACAGTCCCACATTGTTACAAATGTTTATTTTCTGTGCTCTTTTGAAGAATTTTATTGTTTTTTTTAATTTAATTAAATTTTATTGGTTGTAATATTTTTAATTTCAATATCCTATTAAATCCGTTTTAATCTTCAATGTCTAACCAGGGACAGGTGTTGCAAATTAGCTTTTGCGAGACACCTGTATGCATATCATCTGCTTCTTTATGAAGCAATGTTAAATGCATTTGTCCCTGTCAAATAAACAAATACATAAAATAAATGCACGGAAGCATAATTTGTTTTTCTCGTCAGATTAAATTTGAGGAACACTTGTGCATTGTGTTTAAAGTTACCAAACTATTGTTCTGTTAAGTCTACATACTCACTTTGGAGGCCATCCTTTCCACTTCAGTAGATATTCCACATTCCCCTGTGGACAAAAAGTTTAGGAGAAGCTTCAGTCAGTGGGTGTAAAGTCTATAATAAATATCACAGTTTAATATCTTTCTGTTTTTGTTTTGCAGTCCAGAAAAAGTAAATCAGCCACTGATGCAAAAAGCTAAAGAAAGAGTAAAGTATGAAAATAACTGTGTTTATCTTTCCTCTTGTGTAAACCTGGAGAGTTGTGACCCACTAGGGGTGTCAAACTGGAGACCCGCGGGCCAAATCTGGCGCACTACTTCATTTTATCTGGCATGTGAGAGCGTGCAAAGACAATTATATACTTATGACCCGGTAACTTTGATTCAGTACTGGCATCAAAAAGTGGAACATTTGTGACATTGATGACAAAAATTCACTTTTTTACAAAAGGAATTTGCCATTTTACAACAAAATTAGCTTTATTAATGAAAAAGTCAGTTTTCTGAATTTTGCAATTATATATACATTTTCTGATATTAGTACAAAAGCCTCAGTTTTATAATAAAATAAAATTTGAAATTTTTTGACCAAAAAAGAAAAAATCATCTTTTTTTTTTAAATTAACAAATAAAATTAACAACCGAGTCCCAGAGCTAGCGGGAAATCTACCAACATAGCTGTTTGAGAAAGTAAAGAATAACCAGTCCTTCAACAGTAACTACAATGATGATTTGGCCCAGGACAAAATAAGAGTTTGACACCCCTGATATAGATATTCTTACTTCCAGGTTGGAATTTGTAATCTTTAAAACAAAAAAACTTCAAGGAATGTTTTTCTTTGCATCATTTTAAGACTGTTGAGAACTAAACAGAACAGCAACTCTGTAAACCTCCTCTGGATTTCACTGAAGCCTGCAGGAAGACTTTGCATCTTGTTAATGGTTATCTGAAAAGTGCTTGCATCCTTTATGAAACATTACCAGGTTCCTGCTCACATAACAGAAAGCATTGCACCTCTCATCTTCACAATGATTGTACCATGCTTCAATTTTGAGCACCATCTCAACATCAAAATGTTCTTGTGGTTAAATGGAGTTTGAGAGGGTTGTTGCTCTGCCATCAGACAACATATATTGAATACAATATCTCTTAAAATGTCCTGCTTGATTTCTACATACCAGCATAGGCACTCAAAGTTAGTCATCCAGTGACATCACCCAGTAATAACCTCAAAGCTCTCAAAGGTATTCTCAGCCAGTGAAGTCACCCCATTTCCCGACTTCTCTTGACTCACTCAGATCCCCACATTAAAATAGGGTGAATGTACTGCATAATTGAAAGCACTGCTGTTCTTGACTTTGATAAGTACATCTTAAAATCCAGAATTTATATAAGAAATAGCCAAACAGTACACATAAACAATTTGATCTAATGCATGTAAATATTGTGCTATCATGGTATATATTTTCAGATACAAGCAGCATATTTTCTTCTTCATCACTGGAAAAATCACTTTAATGTGTGATGTCCGTCTGCACCCGACAAGCAACAGTGAATGAGTGAATGTGTGTTTGAGCTGTGAATGCGGACGTTATGCAGACCAAAAAACACTGAAAATTGCTCTGTCAGAAATCCAATGAATCTGTATACTTGCCCGCCAATTAAAAACACAAGTTCTTTATAGACCTTGAGAAACCATATGACAGGGTTCAGAGAGAGGAGCTACGCTATTGTTATTAAGTCCTGAGTCTGTTAGAATGGTGCATGAGAGCTGTGGGACAGTGGTGAGGTGTGCTGGAGGTGTGACAGAGAAGTTCAAGGTGGAGGTGGGACGGCATCATGGATCAGCTCTGAGCCCCTTCTTCGTTGCTATGGTGATGAACGGGCTGACAGATGAGGTTCGACAGTAATCTCCTTGGACTATAATGGTTGCCGATGACATTGTGAACAGTAGTGAGAGCAGGGAGCAGGTGGGGGAAAATCTAGTGAGGTGGAGGTATGCACTGGAAAGGAGATGGATGAGAAGGAATCAGAAATGTATGCATCAGAGGAAAAGTACATGTTAGATGTTTAGTAGAAAAACTCAGAGAGGCCAGACTGAGATATGTACAGAAGAGGGATCGCGAATATATCAGCAAGAAGGATGATGATGTTTGAACTGTCACACAGGAGACCTAGAAAAAGACCAAAGAGGCGATATAAGGATGTAGTGAAAGACGACATGAAGTTAGTTGATGTGAGAGAAGAGGATGCAGATGTTTTGTTTGTTAACTCTCAGTACATACCGACGACAATTCTACATCAGTCTTCATTTCAGCAACATTCATAGCCTACAATTCAAGAGGGTTGACCATCGTACACTCTGAGCGTACGACTGGCATGTCCTCCATATCAAAGTTATCTTTAACTTTTTTGTGTGAATTACATATTTTCCTTCTCCATTCTTTCATCTTCCATAACTAAACAATGTAATTAGTTCACAGTTGGCTCTGTAAAACATAAAACACATGGGCTCCTTTCTACCAGAATTTAGAAGAGAAAATTAATTAGTTTTTAAGTTATGTTCCTGTTGTACTTTCTTGTTCCTTTATTATAAATAAAGTAGCTCAATATGAGCTCATTTAATCTGAGTATATGTTTTTAGGAACTTAACGTTGCCAAAATAAAATAGGTGACAAAAACGCTTCTCTCCACATTAATGTTGTAACCTAATATTGTTATTGGTTGCCCTACTTCTGGCCCCAGTCTATCAGTGCTACATGGAGCAGAAAGTGGTGTTAAATATCTTCAGATACAATTCTTAGATACGCACCTGGACTATGTCAACACAATTACGATATTAAACCTTAGACCCAATTAGCAGGCAGGCCCAAAACGAGTGAGTTTGCCTAAAAAAATATTGTGCCCTCTTCCAAGATTTCAGCAGTCTGACAAGTTACACTGTTGGGCAGTGACAACAGTCCCCACGTTACATTGAAGGGATGTCCTCCTTTAACCCGCCCCGTTTAAAAACCCGAAATTAGATAAACAGATTAAATGAGGAGAACTGCGCAATTAGCATCCATGCACCCTAAAGAAGATGATATTTCCCCCTAACAACGCTGACAATATCCCCTGTAGCCAAACGGGCTGGTAAAACCGGGGCATACGTCTAACCCTTACCTTTCTAACTCTTTTCTTCACAATTGATTCCACGGCGAACACTTGCTCTCCGATCGCTGACAGCTCCATCTCCGCGCGCGCCGCCGTCCGTTTTAGGTCTGTAACTGTCAAAGTAACGTCCTCCTAACTAACGCTAGCTAACGTTAACTGCTTCTGACAGCAGTACCGGATTCAGCCCTCGTTTTCCACACCGTCGCCGCCTCAGTTTCCCCACACTTTGAGGTCCAGGGGGTACTTCCTTGTGGAGGAGCTTTTCCGTGCGTCCAGTGACTTTACAAAATCTGCGACACATCTGCACAACGCTCCGCGCGCGCGCGCGCCCGACTCCTTAAAAGCGCGTTCCCTTTAAAAGATGAGCCCGCGTGCGCCGTTAGATGCCCCATCATCATCACCACCCTGGAGTTATAATAGTAAACGAAAACGTAAGACTAAAACTGAAACTTACAGGGAATAATTGAGTAGGCCTTCTTTAATGTGACCTAAACTAAACTGAACTGAATAATTTAACCGAAATAAAAATGAAAAACTAAAGTTTTTTTTTGTTTGTTGTCTCTTTAACAACGTCTTTTCCTTAAAATGAAGAATTTATATAGCGACTTAACTTAAGATATGCAGCTATACAGATGCTTTTGTGTATTCCTGTTCATATGTTTGTTATATCTACGACGGAGACTTACACTGATTTCCCCTTGACTCCTATTTAATTTTGACTTAAAATTTACTTCAAGATTTTTTCCTTAAACATGCTACCTCTCCAAGCAAAGATCGTTATCTTAAAAAATAGAAATGGTGCTTTGTTTCTTGGGTGCTTGATGTCATCCATTATTTTTGGTACTATATTCTAGCCGCTGTGGCCTTTTGACCTTTGACGCTGCATTTTTCTAATTAGCCTACTCAAAGGAAAGAACACAGGATTTTTATATTATATGAAATTGTTGATGGTAACATTCTTTCATCCTATTGTTTTAAACCAATATCTGTAAGTGGACATCTCAAAAACTAAAACCACTTCTCAAAACTAAGAGTACAGCTGCACTTGTTAAACAAACAAAAACTAAACTTTAATAATAAAATTGAAAAACAACAATAAAGATAAAAACTATTTTAAAAAATTTAAAACTTTTATAACACTGTAGCTGTATATCTGGATACAGAAGAAAAGGTGATATTTGCCTCCTTCAGTCTACTTTAACCCTTTGATGCATGTTCAAAAACTTGTTATAACTCCTTTCCCACATAAATGTGTGTGCAACAAAAACAAGCTATAAAACTATTTAAAAAAAGTTTTTAAAACTAGCATCAGTTCTATAATCATACATATAAATTTTTACTATTATGTTTTTCATTTTTATCTGTCAAATTACCATGTTTTGTTGTGATGCAACTCCATTTTATGGTCTAAAAAATACAATAAATGGTTTATTTTCTATATACTTCATTTAAACTTGATTATTTTTGGTTTGACTATTGCAGCCTCATATATGTGAAAGATTAGCAGCAACATTGATTCATTTTTGCTCAATGTCAAATACTCATGTTAAAGATCCTTTGTGCTCATGGGAATCGATTCAGTTCAATATTTTTGGATCCTGCACTAAAAAAAGATTTATTAAAAAAATGTATCATCAACATGCATGCATTCTCATATCTCCACTTTATTTGAGGTCTGGAGCTTCAAGTTTATATTCTAAGGTATTTATTTCTCGATGATGTAATTTTTACCATGCGTAGTGATTTTGCATAGGGTACAATATAACATTTGTTATATTTTTGGCTAGCACATTTTTGTGCGTAGGGTGCAATATAAATTAAAAGCCCAAAACACTAAAATGTGCTTGGGTCCATCAAAGGGTTAAAAGGCATCAACAGAACATGACATTGATGTCAATGACAAGTCAGTTTCACCCACTGGTGTGCAAACTAGGGCTCAGCTGAGGTTACAGCATTTATTTCATTTAACTTTCATTTGTGTAGTGCCAAATTCACAATGAAATCAACTCCAAGTACAAATTATATTCTATTTCATAATTCAGTTAATTCCATTTAAATTTAAAATTTGTGCCTGCAAGCACAAGGTGACAGCGGAGAGAAAAAGAAGAGCCTAGATCAGAACCAGAGCATGAGAGATCAACCAGCTTCCTCAACTGGCCTGGGCTCTGAGATGACAGGGATGACAGACAACAATAATGACATATACATACCAGAAGAGTTTACATTTAATCAACCAAGCTGGCATTTAACTGTGGATGTAAGTTTTAAAGTCTAACCTGAAATGTGCAGAGCGTGTCTGGTCCTGAACACTAATTAGGAGCTGGTTGGTGACAACTGAAGGAGGGCAATGTCTTAACGAGGAACTGCATCAGTTCAATCTGGAAGTAACAAATGCACAGACTAGTTTTTCTGCATCACTCTGTGACAGGATTTTCCTAATTGTTTGAATATTTGTTTTTGTGACATATGTCAAAGATGGATGCAGGATGGGGACAGTTTTATTTTGTGATAGACAAGCTGCTAAGCGATGGGAGTGTTGTTTATGCTGTTTGGCTGCTCATCGTGTGTGGTTTGAAAATACCAAAGCTCCTTCAGGCGAAGCACTGCTCTCCTTTAATCAATTAGCAGCTGAACAAGTCAGTACCGCGTCCATGTTAATGCTCAGCTCCATTTCTGTAAAAAAGTCAAAACTGATCCAGTCCATGGCTGATGACTCCCTTCATAAGATATAAACAGTTATGGTAAAATATATATAATAACATTGTTATAAAATATAAAAATCTAATTCCAACAGTTATGTGTACAGCAAAAATACCATGAATTTCTTCTACATCACAATTCTTTGTCAGGTTGTCAGTTTGGATGCTGCTCTTCTGGGAGGATTTCTGTTGATCATTGTGACGGGTGTGAGATCTCTGGTAAGTGACGTACAAGAGCCTGTAGCATTAATAAGAGATGGGGCTGCAGGAGCATGTTCTGGATTCCAGCATCTGCTTACATGGATTTCTGATGACACAGGTGGACAAGAACTCAGACGGACAGATATATGAGGTGCGCTTGTTACCAGTAGATAGTGTTATCCTGGACATGTGACTGAGAAGGAGCATCTATGCACCCCAGATTTTCACCTGTCGCCTGTGCGTGGCCACGCATGAAGAGGGCTCTCTTGTGATACTCACCAAAACCGAGTGTGCTGTCTTCAGTACAGTTGTTTCCAGGATGCATTCATGATGATCTCTGGAGATTTCAACCATGTCTGCTATCCAACTTTCTTACCACGTTTATTTTAATTTGACCGCATCTATCTAACACATCAACTGCATTTTCCTATATATATGTTTATATTATTCAGTTCAATTCAGTTGGCACTTAAGAGTGCCCTGGTTGAGAAATGGGGATGGCAATTACAGGTTTAATCATGATACGATATTACATTGATTAATTGGATATCAAATCAATGTTTGCCAGTATCACAAATTCTGAGATGATTCAATTCATGCACTGGCTATCAACATAATATAATTACCATTCATACCAAAGAGCAGCATATAAATAAAATATTTCACATTCAGTAATTTCATTTTGTATTGATGCTATTAAATTATCAGTGATGGATCATTAGAACTCTAGTAAGACACCAAAACACACCGCTAGTAGGACAAGTCAGTATTACCAGACATGTCGTCCCTGCTAATTAGTAGAGTAGCCCTTTTGTCAAAATAGCTGCTCCATATGCCCCCACCCCACTTGATCATCAGTGGTATTAGTTGCTTAAAGAGAATTTTAAAAGAATTAATTAAGGAGTAAATAAACAGAAGCTGCTATGTGGGATCCCAACCATATTTATGTTTTGATTGTTTAAAGGATCAATAAAGGTTGAAAGTCACGTTGAATTTTCATCTGTTGTGACTCAGAGGGAACATGCAACAAAATTATAAAATGCAGCCAAAAAAAAAAAAAAGAATTCCTTTAGAAAACATTTCAGACATGAAATGCTTTGTGAAATGTTTTTAATGTTTCACTATTTTTTTTGTTTTGAATAAACAAAATGTTGTCAATGTTGAGAAGTTTACCTCATTTGCATGGGGGTGGGGTGGGGGGTTGAATTATCAATGTACTTTCTGCTTTGCTGTTTTGGAAACAAACAATTTTCTTGGATAAAAAAAGAAAAAAAAACTGTTTTTTATATTTTGTGAAATGCCAAATGTGCAGCCGTTTCTACTTAACTATTCTTTAGAAGTAGTTATGAATTAAAACTATCAGAGAAATGAAACTGGTCCCATAGCATTTACTGTACTACAAATGTGTAGAAATGAAAACACACACACACTGTAAACTGCAAATATCAGGGTGCAGCAATACATTTACTGCCAATAACGATGGTGAGGGGAACATTCTTCTTAATGACCCTTCTGAGTATAAACACTAAGCCATATACTAACATAGAATATACCCACACCTCAGCTTATACATAGAGTGCCATCATGAGCATTTTATTTTTATGAAAAAATAAAATACAGTGACAATCAGAACCCCTTAGACAGAAAGGACTGATTGGATTGTCATGGCAATAAAGCAAACGCTTAATGCAAATGTGCGACACAATTTATGACATGATTGGGTTGAAAACTCTTGGAAAAAAAACAAAAAACAACTCCTCTGCTGGTCCAGTCCAGTTCCACTTAGATTGAATGTGACAAAAGTTGACAGATTGGATTGGAGCGCTACAAATGTCATTTCGAAATGAGACATGCACCATTGACATCCCGCTAGCCACTTATAGTTTATACTTCAAAACTTCAGCAAATAAAAGCTCTTGGTGGAAAAAGCGAAAACATCATTAAAGAACGGCGACTTTGCGTGAACAAATGAGCATCGGCTGTTGCTCCTCTAAATGAATGATAAAATGGTCCCAAAATGCACAGCCCCTCTTAAGTAATTCCAATCAACACAATATTCTTATGTAAACATGTTAAGGCCAATATTAACAGACAGTACATCTATTGAACAAGCAGTTTAACAATTAAGTTAATGAATCTGAAAGCTACAAAAATGGACTCTCTCGTTAAGGCTCATTACAGAAAAACCCAATCATAAAATGCGGCTGGCTGGTCATCAAAAATCCTCCTCGTACTGGTGCAACAAGCGATGACTTCCTCTCAGCGTTGGGTTTGGCTGGTTGGACCGAAGGTGTTTTAGAGAGACTCCTGTGCTACAGATGGCTGCTGCGGTGGTGACCCTATGGGGCAAGGTTTTTTTTTTTTTTTAGCCAAAGGAAGGAGGGAAAAAACTATAACTATAGCCAAAAGGAAAAAGAATGAGTGTCTAGGGGTGTGATGTTGTCTGTCATCGGTGAAGCATAATTTAAAAACCTTGAGGACCCATTTGAGAAAATATGGTACAAATGAAATCCTTATAGACTCTATTACATTCCCTATTGCAGAAAATGAATTCAGAGTTGCTGATGGATAAGTTATCCACATAGTGAAAGGCAACAATTTTTTGGCCTCAATTGTAAAAAAACAAAACAAAAAAAACAACAACAAAATGTACTTTCATAATGTCTAAATTCCAGCTTTAAATACCTTGTTTTCTGTGAAACAATCTAAAGAAAATATGGAAGAAAAAAAAACATCACCAAAGCATATCCATATGTGTTTCTAGACATTTTTTCCCTCATTAGTCAAGAGACTCGTTTCATACGATTGTCATCCTTTTAACAGGTTGCTTTGCAGTTCAGGCGGTTGGCACCGCTGCTTGAATTGCTCTGCAGGACTTTTTTTTTTTTTAAACTGCTGAATCAGACTTTTCCACGAACTGAAAATGAATCTGAATCTCAAAAATACATGCACTCGATTTCCGATATTAACCTACAGTAAATGAACGATTACCATTATGTTCATACAGAAATTAAAGTGTTGATTCTCTCATGTTCACACAGGAGATATATATATATATATATATATATATATATGTATATATATATATTTTTTTACTAATAGGCAATAATTGTGAATAGTGC
>JBAMYA010048041.1:0-10055 GCA_037176975.1 Arrhamphus sclerolepis
GAGCAGCCGCTTTAAGGTGGAATAACTGAGGTGGAGAGCAGCCGCTTTAAGGTGGAATAACTGAGGCGGAGAGCAGCTGGTTGATGTCATAAAGTCTGGATTTAGGAAACATTGAAGAACGTTTTACAACTAAAAGTTGGAAATTTTTTCTCAAATCCCGTGATTTTTTTTTTAAATTAAAATTTTTATGATGCCGTTTTTTGTGATTTTCAGACAAAAAGCTGAAATTATACAAATTTTACAATTTCACAACTTGTGATTTTATGTTAAAATGTTGCAAAAAGTTGATATTTTCCAATAAAAGAAAATTTAATTTTTCTGGTCAAAAAGTCACCGTTTTGTGACATTTGTGATTGTATGATAATAAAAGTTGTTTTAGTTGTATGTTTATTTTATTTTATTTTTTTAAAACTGCTGGATCTTTCTAAATTAGCAATTTAAGATACAATAAGATAAGATATACTTTATTGATAAATTATGACAAAACTGACTTCTTTACAAAACAGGAATAGAGAAATAGAGCCAGGAACTAGCGGGAAATCTGAGAACACGGCTTTTAACCGGCCCTTTAACGGTAACCATGGTGATGATGTGGCCCGGGTTTGACACGAACTTCAGGGCTGCAGCAGAACCAGAGGGTTCAGATGAAACTAAACGACAGCTGGGTTTAAGTGAAACCCAACAGAAGCGCTTCCTTCCTCACCTCTGATGTGATGACCTTCAACTTCACCCAGTTGTCCTTCAAACGTTCTGACTCACATCTGGCTCGACCTTCGACTGAGAAGAGCAGCTCTTCTCTTCTTCTGCCTCTGAACTGTTAAATCTGTTCGTTCGGAGGGGAAGTGGTGATGTTTGGGTCCAGATAAAGGGGGGCTGCAGCTCTTCTGTGTTTGCAGGCAGATTCCCTGATTTCCAAACACATCAATCTCCATCACGTCTGCCCCCCCCCCCGGCCACTTGTGCTGCCATCTGCTCTCGATTAATGCGACTTACGAGCAGTAATTGAAGCATCTGTTCATCCAGCGAGCATCTTTTGCTCCGCGACACCTCCCTGGCTCTGATTCTCAGACCGATCAGAACCGAGGTGCTGGCCCGCTCTGGTCCAGATGAAAATGAGTCGGTGAACGACATCAATGCAGCAAATTTGTTCTGATATTATTCTGAAATCAAGGACCAATGACAGATCTACAATTTCATGGCTCCACATACTTCATAATCTAATCTATTTTGGAGAGAAGATGTTTTCGGCCAATCCAAAAACGGGAAAACGTGCGGGATGAACATTCCAGAAAACTAAACTGGCGATAAAAAAGAAAGATAACTTTGTTTGGTAGGTAATGTCTCTGTTGTGATAAATAAATCTTATAGCGCTGGGAAACCTGATTATTACGTGTGTGTATATATACACACATACACATACATATATATATATAGATATACAGATATATATACACATACACAGATATATATTTTTAAGTATATAATATCAAGTTTCTCACTGGATTCAAGCACAGAAGCTACCAAACAGAAACATAATTTATTAGTCTCCTAGTTTGCACCAGTTTCTGCTCAGATGTAGTCATTCATTCAGTCTTCAGCGTTTCCTCTTCTTCTGTGGTTTGGAGAGCGTCCTGGTGTTCCAGAGGGACAGAGCTGCTCTTTAGCTGCCAAATGCTCCCTGGTGTTCTCTAACTGTGTTTATCTGATGTTCAGCGCTCAGAAAGCAGTTTTACTCTGGTTTTTGTTTGTTTCTTTCTGTGTTTTCCTTGAAAGCTGCTGTCTGCTGCGATAAAAAACAACAGCAGGACTGAACTGGAACGGAGGAGTTAAAACGCTGAGAGGAGCAGCAGACTCGGATGGATGGATGGATGGATGGATGGATGGATGGACGGATGGATAGATGATGTTAACACAGAGAGAAAGAAGGTTGACAGATTCAGTGAATCAAAGGAAGCTTCTTCTTTTTATTTGAACTGAGCGTTCCACTGTTCCTGCAGGTTCTGGGTGTTTGTTCCAGATGTTTGGAGCCTAAAAGCTGACTTTTGGTTCTGGTTCTAGGGGCACAGAGTAGACCTGGACCTGAAGACCTGAGCAGTCTGTATGGTTGCTACGGTAACAACAAGTCTTTGATGTATTTTAGCGCTATCTAAACTGCAGAAGTATTTTAAAGTCTTATCTGAGATACAGGGAGCCAGTTAAAGACCTCAGAACAGCTGATGTGATCCGAGGTCTTAGTTTCAGTGAGGACTCCAGCTGCAGCCCTCTGGATCAGGTTCTGGATCAGCTGCAGGGTTCTGATTGACTTTTCAATCATACCTGTGAAGATGCTGGTGCAGTATCAACTCCACTGAAGACAAAAGCATGGATAAGTTTTTCAAGATCCTGGAGACGTTCTTCAGATGTTAGAAGTCTTCATGTCTCTGGAGATCGAGGTCTGGGTCCAGGACTGCACCCAGAATTCAGGTCTGGGTCCAGGATGACTAGTTGTGGTCTCTTATCTTGTTCTTTTATTATAATCTGAGCTGGTGGAAGCTTGTAGATGTTAAACAGGAGAGGCCCCAACATGGAGTCCTGAGGAACCCCACATGTCATTTCTGTCCCTCAGACGTAAACCTGCCCCCTGGAACGAAGTAATCCCTGACCCTTAGGTTTTATTCAAACCAGTCCAGAAGTGCCAGAAAGTCCGACCCAGTTCTCCCTTTGCTCCAGTAAGAAACTGTCGTCTCCAGTAAGACCTGGAGACTCTGAGACGTAGCTCTTGAGTGTTTATTGGTCTGACCTTGGCTTAAATTTGCTGGGACATCCACACCTGGAAGACTGACAGCTGTCTCGGGTCATTTCCACTCATGAATAATTCCCACCATAAACACTGAAGTCCAAATTAACTGGAAATGGTCTTATTTCTGTTTCCAGACTGATGTGCAGCAGCTGCTCAGAGGTGTCACACTCTATTTCATCCTGGACCACATCATCACCATGGTTACCATTAGAAGGACAGTTCTTAGGGGATTTTCTTTTGTCACAACATCCCAAATTTAAAAAAATTATGACTTTCATTGTAAAATGTAGATTTTTGTACTGAAATAAAAACATTTTCAGCTGTTATTGCAAATTTCCAAAAGCCTTTTTTTTCACAAAAAAGCCAAGTTTGTTGTCACATCTCAGATTTAGGAATATAATATTTATTTTCATAAAAAAGCGAATTTTTGTCGCAGATTTTTTTTTTTTTTTAAAGTTAAAAAAAATAAATGTAGGGTAAAATGCAAAATAAAAGATCAAGACTAAATTGACACATATGGTTTATGTCTTTCCCTCTTACCATTGTGTTTTCACTTACCTTCTCTAGAGGTCTACACATCTGAGGCTAAAACCAGGACAACCATGTCCAGGACTAGAACCAGGACAACCATGTCCAGGACTAGAACCAGGACTACCATGTCCAGGACTAGAACCAGGACTACCATGTCCAGGACTAGAACCAGGACTACCAGGTCCAGGACTACCAGGTCCAGGACTAAAACCAGAACTACCAGGTCCAGGACTAAAACCAGGAATACCAGGTCCAGGACTAAAACCAGGACTACCAGGTCCAGGACTAAAACCAGATCTACCAGGTCCAGGACTAAAACCAGGACAACCATGTCCAGGACTACCAGGTGTGCATGTGTGTGCGTGCGCGTGTGTGTGTGTGTGTGTGTGTGTGTGCGCTTCACTGCAGCATCTCCAGACTGAGCTAACAGGACGTGTGAACGAAGACTCTTCCTGCTGTCACCTCACGTCCGTCTCCAGTGTGTTTAGATCCTTGATGAAGATAGAAAGAAAAAAAAAACTCGTGCACATCTGCACGTGCACGCTCAGCTCGGCCTCTGCTGTTGTGCTGCGTGTTTGTGACAAGTCGAGCAGAGATAATGACATGATCGTAACGTCCACCTCTGACGTCCTCGTCGGTCCAACTTCTCTGGAACAGTCCTGCTGTCATGTTGGAAGTTAAAGTTTTCTTTCAGCGACACGCTCCAGCGTTACCCTTTAGAAACTTCTGCAGAGCCTCTCTACTTTCTGAAGCCTTTGAGCTCTGGTTTTAGTCAGAAGCTTTGCGAGTGATGGTTTTCCAGGCAGATGGCTCCAGCTGTAATTACCCAGCATTCATCCTGCTTTGTGTGAATCGGCACTGAAAGACACCGCGGCAGCCGTTCACACAAACACACCGACAGCGTCGCACATTTGATCAGCCATGACCCCAGACTCCATTAGTTTGAATGAAGCTGTCTGAGGACGAGGACGGGACAAAGACGGTCCAGGATGCAGGGGGGGTGTAATCTAATTCCTGTCGTCTTTGTCTTCATTCGCTCACTGTCACCACAGATTACGTTAAACGGGGGGCGGGGGGATGATAAATGAGAGGGATTAATGGGAAGCTACAGCGAGGTCGCAAGTGCCGTCCTCGTGAATTTAAAACCTGTTTGAAGACGCCACTGGACATGTTTATAAATGATCATAATTAGAATAATAATGACAATAACTTTTTGTAATTTATATCACATTTTATCCTTTTTCAGGAGTATCATCGATGGCAAGTTTGAATTTGTGCATTTTTTACTGGTTGTTAATTTTCTAAATATAGTTTTCATCATGTTAAAGACACAATGCACTAAAATGTGCGCGTTGAAATCTGTATTTAAATCACGTGCATCTTCTTGTGGAAAAAACACCTCGGAGTGGAGCCAGCAATTAATCAGAAATTAATCAAAACCAGCATTCAGAACCATTAATTGATGTAATCCTGCTCATGTCAATTATTGTGTCATCGCCACCGGAGGTGAAACCCAACACACAATGACGCGATAGCGACGGCAGCGTTGCGAATCGTGCTCCCGCATCACTCCTCTCCAAGAAATTTGATTGGTTATGAAATTGGTGGGATTTTCAAAGCAGTTTGTGTCAGACAAGGAAATGATGAGGAGTCAAATGATTTTGCTGGAACTGAATATAATAAGAATAGTAAACTAAATACTGATCGTTATATACGGCATCTATAAAACACATGCTAAGATGAGACTTCACTCATCTTAGAGTGGAGAAAACTTACCAAACAACTTCACGCTGGCGCCAACAAGTTTCCATATGGCGGCCTTTTCATGTGTGTCTCCATAGTGACTGCGTGAAATGTCGTATATCACAGGAAAGTCCTCCTCCATGGTGGAAGTGGTTTACTGCAGCCTGCAGCATACTCTCCTCTCATTGGTCAGTCCATGAAACGCTCGCTGATTGGGTTTAGTGCCACGTGACAGTGACAAAAGTTGAAAATTTTCGCTCTCATGTGCACGTCTATGTGCACGAGCTCGACATTTCACATGCACGAATTTTGCCGGTCGCTTGGCTGGAGGAGGACAAGCGATTGTCGTCTCATCGCACAAGTTCCATCAGAAATGAGCCCCGAACACATATAAACACATGCTGCTCCTAAACTTTCACATATATCAGGCTGAAATAGTCAAACCATAAATAGTCCCGTTTGAATTCAGTAGATTGAAGATGAATCAGTTATTGTTTTTTTAACCATAAACTGGAGTTACATCAAGACAAGAACTTGACAGTTGTTACTCATTTGTAACGCTGTGCTGTAACGCTATGAATAAAGGCCACGAAAACAAAAAGCAAAAGTCTTTATTCTCTTTGGCTTTTTTTTTAATTGTAATTAATTAGTGGCAGGCAGACCCACTCTTTTAGTTATTTTGTCTTCATTTGATTTTATTTCCTGGCAGGTCGACCAACTCCTGTTTTTTACATTCCTTTAAGTTACATTTTATTTTTTTATTCTTTGCTTTTTTTAACCCAGATTTTGAGATGTCGGCTATTATTTTTCCTGTTTTAGTTCTCTTGGTGTCCAGCACTTCAAAGTGCTTTATAAATAAAACTGAGTTGAGATGAGTAAAGGATGAAGACTAGAGGACCCCGAACCCTGAGGAACACCACCACCCAGAACAGGTTTCTGATGGTTGATGGTGTTCCTCAGGCTTGAAAGGGGGGTCCTTGGTGGTCTTTCGGGGGAACCCAGACTGAAACGGCTCAAGCAGGTGATTGGAGGTGAGAAGGACTTTGAGCTGGCACTGGTTAACCTCTTTTCCTGAAGATGTGTGTTAGCAGAAAATCATTTGGAGAAAAAAGTAAACTAAAAGCTCCCTGTACGACTGCTCTTACAACATTTATTTATTGCTTCAACAATCGAGCAGCTCTGACATGACAGCTTGGCAACCTGAAAACTGGGTATATGACAGTTTTAGACAATTTTAAACCTTTTAATGTCAGGAAAAGCAGCCTTTAATGGTAGTTAGAGATCTGTCACATCCTGACATCCTGATGTTGGTCAAACTGTGTAAAAATACGAGCTGTGAATCTGGAAGCAGTCCTGGTTTGGTGTCACTGCTTTGCTGTTTGAAACCACAGCAGCATCTTTTTAATCATCCTTCCACAAACCTGAGGAACAGAAACCAGAAGCTCTTCAGAATTTTAACATTCTTATGATGGAAACCTCCAAAAACCCACCAAAATAAAATCATAATGCTTGTTTTTCTCTCCCTGCAGGCTTACTTTCGTCAGGGGGTCGCCCTGCAGTACCTGGGTCGCCATGCCGACGCTCTGGCAGCATTCGCCTCCGGCCTCGCGCAGGATCCCAAGAGCCTCCAGCTGCTGGTTGGCATGGTGGAGGCTGCCATGAAATCACCGCTCAGAGGTACTTCCTGCTTCTGTTACAGTTCTGCAACAACATGCTGCATATTTACACTGGCAGGAGCTTTTTAACAAGTAAACAACCGCAAATACGACTCTGTTTAATGTATGAGACACGGAGGGCAACTGTCACTTTTCTTTCCTTTATTTTGTTCTTTTATTCAGCGGTGCTGCTTTTGAAGCATGATGTAAAAAGTCCAAAGATTCCTGTAGTCACTCATGCCAACAAAGAAGCAGAAGAATATTTCATGTGAAGAACAGCTGAAGTGAAGCACAAACACGACAGACGAGGAAAAACAAGCTGGAGCAGATTCAGCTCCACACTGAGAGGAGATGTTTCATCTGTGACCGTTTTCAGAGAAATGAGCGAGTTCAGAGTCTGTAACTCCGTCCAATAATCTGTTTCTGCTGGGATTCAGGCATCACATATGACTCTACTGGCCAAACCTGGAGCCTGTGGTCAGTTTCTGGAAACCAGAAAGCAAAGAATTACATGCATGAGAGGAAAACGATGAGACTTGTTCTTTGGTATAAAAAAAATCTCCTCTATTGGAAACTATGATCCAGCATCATTTACTCAAACTGTGATAAACTAAACTGGACAACACGGTCCAGATTCCTGGCATTGGTGGGATTTCATCAGCGAGATTATTCAAACAGATAGAAAGTAGATCTCCAGAACCTTTGATGAACAGGAAATATGCCTGAAGATGGACTAGCAGACTCCTCCCTCTCTGCTGTGCTTCAGGTCCACCGTCCCACACAGGAAGTTATAATACGGTGCAGGCTGGTAACCATAGCAACTGCAGGAGGGGCAGTGTAGAAATGGCACAGTTGGAATGCAAATGGTAAATTTACCTGACAGACCCAAAACCAGTTTGATAAAGAAATATTTGGCAAAACTTCATGCGAAACATCTTCTTCACATCTGCAGGTCACATGACATTAGATGCTACGGCTTCATTTTCTGTAGGAAGAGGCTTCACTCTGGAATGATGTTTCTGGAATAAGAAGAGGAGTTACTGCTTCACATGTGCTGCAGTACCTTCAGCTCTGGATTTAACTGGCGCCTGTCAGAGCTCGTAAGCCAATCACATGTCACGTAATCGTCTTCACTGACGTTGGCTTTGTCGCCTCGCTTTCCTCACTTTAATCTGAAGGACGTTTCAATAAAAACCCCAGGAGCTTTGTAGAATCTGCCTTTCAGAACCTTTCAGAAACGAGGGAAGCGAATGTGATGCAGCGACTGGTTGCAGAGCTTCGTGACGCTTCGTAACTCATATTTCTGCTCTAAATGCAAAAAATCGAATGAATCCTCAACTCGGAAAACTTGTACGTTGCAGCACTCATGTACTTGCATGCGTGAGTCCTCCTGAAGTCGAGAATCCACTGCTTCTTTAAATTGTGGACAGCAGCCCCTGAAATCTCTCCAACTACACATTCAAGCAGATTTCTGGAGGACTTTTGTTGCGTCTCTTTAGAAGACCAGAGTTCAGGATATCCGTCCTTAGAACTTACACCCACTGGCCACTGTGCCACTAAAAGGTTGGACCCCTTTTTCCTGCAGAACTGTCTTAATTCTTCACTTTCAACACGGTGTTGAAAACACTCCTCAGGGATTCTGGTCCATGTTGACATGACCCATCACCCAGTTGCTGCAGATCTGTCGGCTGCACATCTATGATGAGAATCTCCCGTTCCACCACATCCCAAAGCTGCTCTGTTGGACTGAGATCTGGTGACTGTGGAGGCCACTGGAGTCCAGTGATGTCATTGTCATGTTCCAGGAACCAGTTTGAGATGATCTGAGCTGTGTGACCTGCTGCATCATCCTGCTGGAAGTAGCCATCAGAAGATTCAGAAGATTCAGAGATGGTGTTCTGTATTCTTCAGTTGGAACCAGTGGCTATTTGAGTTCCTGTTGCCTTCCCATCATCTCCAACCAGTCTGGCCAGTCTCCTCTGACTTCTCACATCAACAAGTCATTTTCATCCACACAACTGCTGCTCACTGGAACACTCAGACCAGTCCGTCTGGTACCAACAACCATGCCACCTTCAAAGTCACTTAATCAATAAATACAAAATATGAAAGTTAATGCTGCAAGCCTACAGCGCTGCAGAAAAAGAACCTGCACTGCCATCTAGTGGTTGGTGGTGGAATTACAGAAGTTATGCCATGGCGTAGGGATACGTAGCCTACACGAGTAGCCGCTACGCAGAAGGGTACATTAGGCTTTAGGAAGATCAGATACTGACTGGTCTCTGGTCCTGAAGGGATGGACGCGGTCCACTCAGCTAGGCTCAAGCGAGTCAGGCTGGACTGAGACCTTAATGAGTTAATCAGGCGCCGGTGTCAGTGCACCTGCAGAAAACTCATCCTGGTCCACGTTGCTGTTGCACGTCCTTGGCTGGAAATGTCACGCCGTCCATTAGTCGGGAGTAAACGCGGAGCGACCACGCAAAAGGTAGCGGATCTAAAGCCGAACCTGAAAAAAGGTTAACGGCAGGTGACAGCGAAGCGCAGCGATCATAAACATAGCTAATAAAAAAAAAGAGAATCGTACAATAAACCACAAAGATGATGGACAAAAAGAAAACGCCTCCAGGCCCTTTGAGCCTACTGGCCACACAGAAACCTGGGACCAGCGTGACCTGGACTGGAGCTGTTGAGCTCTGGAAATGACTATGGGACAAAAATAATAAATAAATAAATGACACTTTGATGACACTCTGCCCAGGACACCTTCCACCAGTCCTCTTCTCCAGTTTTTCATGGAGCCATCTGAATCCTCGCTAGTTCTCTGGTTTTTGTTTGTTTGTTTGTTTTTAGCTTTTTCTGCTGCTGTCACTCGTCTGCCTTAAAGGTTGGACGCTTGTACAGTCAGAGACGTCTCCTGGACACCTGAGGAGTGGCCCTGTGAGTTACTGCTGCCTTCTTAACGTCCCAGTCTGGACATTTTTCTCTGATCTCAGCCATCAAAAGGACATTTTCACCCACAGAGCAGCTGTTCACTGGATATTTTCTCGTTTTCAGGCCTTTCCCCGTAAACCCTTGAGATCCCAGTGGAGCACGCGTGTCGAACCTCAGGGCCCGTGGACCGAATCCGACCCCCACGATATTTTATCTGGCCCCCAAGAGCGAGCAAAGACGATCTTAAACGTATAACTGGAACATTTCTGAGGAAATTTCAGTGTGATTGTTTCAGCTCTGACATCAGAACGTGGAACATCTGAGGTGGAGAGCAGCTGATTTAAGGTGGAATAACTGAGGTGGAGAGCAGCTGATTTAAGGTGGAACAACTGAGGTGGAGAGCAGCTGCTTTAAGG
>JBAMYA010048042.1:0-34412 GCA_037176975.1 Arrhamphus sclerolepis
GCCATGACTTGCTGGTCAGAAAGACGTCGTTCTCAAACATGTCTGACCAATGGGAAAGCATCCGCCCACCGCGGGATTAGTTCGTTTAAAAAACAAACTAACAAATATACAAATCAATATATAAATTTATTTTAATTAATTTAATCAGTCTTTTTCAGTCTCAAAATTCACTCACAAATGCAACGAAGTCCAAAGACCAGAAGCCGTTTGTAAATCGAATTATATTTGTTTGAAAATAAGAAATACATGTGTGAATCTTTTCCTGTGCATTTGCGCATCGTGCTGTGCATTCGTGCCTGTTGAGACTGTTCTACCTCCAGACGAGTGCGAGTATTATACAAGTAATACGAGTGAATATCTGTACTCAGACTGAATGAAAATCCTCACACAGCATCACAGCCCCTCCCCTACACACACAGTATCACAGCCCCTCCCCTACACACACAGCATCACAGCCCCTCCCCTACACACACAGCATCACAGCCCCTCCCCTTCTCAAACAGCATCACAGCCCCTCCCCTACTCACACAGCATCACAGCCCCTCCCCTACTCACACACCGCTCTGCCTACCCACACAGAGAACAACTAACTCGCTGTCTCTCCTTTTCCGTTAACGTTTTGGGTTTCTTCAGTTTCAAGTTTGTTTTTATTCCAGCTTGTACTTACTTATAACCAGTAGAGTTCTGGTAAATGTGGGCTCGTTCACGTGGTGCTGGGTAGAAAGCGACTCGCGTTGCATCTCTGCCTGTCGGACATTTTTTTCTTTTTTTAACCGTCGGTTTTTTTGACTTCATGCATTGAGTGAATGAGATACTTTCTTGCTGTAATTCGTGTAAAAATAAAGGTAGTTGTGGTATTGCAAAGTATTACACTCTCACTCTCTCTCGCTCTCTCTCTCTCTCTCTCTCTCTCTCTCTCTCTCTCTCTCTCTCTCTCTCTCTCTCTCTCTCTCTGTCTATCTCTCTCTCTCTCACTCTCTCTCTCTCTCTCTCTGTCTCTCTCTCTCTCTCTCTATCTTTCTCTTATTGTTTTTTTGTTGTTCTTTTGCAGACGCACCCTCATGTAACACATCAGTGCAGTCAGTCAGTGTTGTTTGAAAGATGGAAAGTAGATAAAGGTTGGTGCGGAAAAGCTGTGGAAACAGATGCAGCTAAAACTGGCAACTTTTACACTAAAACGAGCTCGTGGTTTGTTACGTCAAATGAGGTAGATGGGTAAGATGTTGAACTTTTCCTGCAAACCACAATTTGACTTAATCATCAAGTCAATGTATTGTGTAGTATTGTGGCATATAACGTAACATTACATAATTTAAATAATAGTATGATGCGGTGCCACGTAAGTGGGAAACTTCGTCTTGTAACAAGATCCAGCACCAAGTACCAGCCATTACACCCACAAGTCCAGAGTTGGCAGGTAGGAGTACTCACTGAGTGAATATTATTAGAATTAATATAATGAAGAGTATGGTGTAGACCTGCTCTATATGGAAGGTGCCCTGAGATGCTCAATGATTCAGCACTAAACATTAATGAAACTGATCAGAAGGCTTTGTAAAAGAAGGAGATTTGTGCTGAGAATTATGAGCATTTTAAAAAATGTGATGTAGTGTCAGAAGCAGAGCCAGGAGCCAGTCGTGATGAGGAGATCATTCCTGTCAGTGTGGAAGGAACAGGTGAGCTGTTGTGAACAAGCAAATATTAGTTCCAGTATGTCCAAATGATAGAAGTGACCCCTTATATTGATTATCATTTAGATTAAGATAGTAAATGCACAAAGCCCACAACTGAAAGAGAATAGGATGAAAGTAATATGTCCCACTCTGGCCCTTCTTGTATTTTGAACCGACATCTGGGTGATATCTTGCCAATGAGCAAATGCTCTCTATGCTCCGGTTGGCTGATAAAACTTTTTTTTTATCTGGCTGACGTCAGCAAAATGTATGTGTGCTGTCTGGGATAGCGCTGTTTGAATGGTTTAATGTGACTGGCGTATGAATTAATCATTTCCCATGTGGGGTGCGTTCTTATGATGAGCTGAAACAAGGAAGATATCTGATTGGTTGCAGATCATTCCGTGCTTTAAAAAATGCATTTGTGAGTTGGAGACACGGCAGGGGAGTCTCAAACGTTGCACACAAATTCAGCGAAGTCCACAGACCAGATGCTGCTTGTAAATCAAGTTATATTTGTGCGTGCATCAGAAATACATGTGTAAATCTTGTCCTGTGCATTTGTACATCATCTTGCGCATTTGTGAATTGTGATGCGCATTTGTGACTTTTCTAACTCCATACATTTCCCACCAAACTATGATCTTGTCTGGGACATGGCATCCATCTCTTTCCTGAGAGGTACGATGACTGTTTGCTGGTGAATGTGGGACTTTCAGGCATCTGGAATCTGAATGAAATCTAACATTCTTCTCATGATGCCTAGATTGATTTCTTTTGATTTTCTCATGGCTCCTGCGCTTGAAAAATCAACCTTAAAATACATCCACCTATACGCCTCCAGTGAATACAAGTCATGTAAGTTCACTCATCAGAAATATCATGTTCCACACCATCTTCATATGGAATTCTCCGCGCTGTTTACCGCCAGTCATGGGGAAAATAAAGGTTTACATGTCTTTTTCTAAACTGCAGATAAACATCTGATTGCAACTGAACCTGAGAGGATTAGTACCTCCACTGTATCACGTCTGTGCAGAAAAATAATTTTCTGGCCATTTATCAAAACTTAGGTTAGCATAATGATTAAAGGATTAATCAGTGTGTTACTTTGCAGCAACCATGTTTAGAATCATCACATTTCAAATTGTGTAAGATTGTTATTTTATTGCAGATAATCGAAGCATCAGGAATTTGTTTATTGTCAATATTGATGCCTAATATTGAAGTAATTAAACCGCAATGTGCAATTAAAGAAGAAGAAGTAGAAGAAGAAGAAAGATGTTCAGAGACGATTATTCCTCGACACAAATCCATGTTTGTCAGCATTCAGAGCTCCTCTACAACAATGAAAGATTCAGCCACTGTGGATAAAAACACAAGTGAAAATTACTCTGTGTGCTATAATCCATCCATCCATCCATCCATCCACCCATCCATCCACCCATCCATGTTTTTCCTCTTCACAGAGAAGAAGCTCTTACCTCCATAAGATTCAGCTCTAATTCACCATCCCCATCCTTGTCCATGGTCTTGAAAGTGTCTGTTATGATACAAGGTAAAAAAAAAGAAAAGAAAGAAATCTCTATAAACTTTATGAATCAAATGTTCCCAAGAGAAGAAGAAGAACAAAAACTTACTGAAGAGTGACTCCAAGCGAACCAGGCAGCAGACGAAGTTATCAAAGTCAATCGTGAGGTTTGGCTCACTGTAGCGGGCAACAATTATCTGATGCAGAGGACTGTTGAGCAGGAACCCTGTGGAAATGCTGCACTTATGACTTCTGCACTCAGTTTACCGCAAACAATGACACTCAGCACTCTGCCGTCTCACGCGTTTTTGTAAAGTCAGTCGAGTGTGGAGAAAATTATAGTTTGTGTTTTTCCTTTCTCACCTGCTTCCTCCACAGCCATCCGCATCTCAGAGGTGCTCATACATCCACTTTGGTCTGCATCCTTCTTCTTGTACAGATCCTAACGAAAGACCAAACACATGCCATCCCCGGTCTGGGCTGAACTATGCTCCTGAACTATGCTGCACAGTTACATGTCCGTGGAGAAGAATAATGGACTCACCAAGAACTTCTCGATCTTTGTCCACAAGATCTTAAATTCCACCAGTCCCAGTTTCCCGCTTCCATCTTTCTTTAAAGAAAAATGTCAAGAAAAATTTTAACTTCCACTAAAGCTTGTAATTATAGAGAAAGTGGAACATGGCAATACAAGAAAAATGTATCAGATGGTGAGAATATTTCAAACAGCAGAATTTAGATCTCTTGATTCAATTAAAAATCAAATTAAAAACACAGATTTAACTATATTTTGATTTTAATATCTTGTCCATCAGCATACTTGATTGCCTCGCATCCACCGGTCAGTGTTGCTTTTTCTACTACAACTGTGCTACAAGTGTGACAAACTGAAGGCTTTTAACTTTGTACATGTCCAAGTGATGTAGGCTTTAGTGTTTTAAATTCATCAAATATGTGTAGCTGCTGATACAACATGTGGATTAGAAAAAGGATACATCCAGCAGGTTGACCATGTTGCGGCAGGTTGACAGACTAAACCCACTGGTTTTGATGTCACTTCCTGAAAAATGAATAAACCAAGTTGACATCAGTGCTAGACGTTTATAAAAGAAAAACAAACAAAACAAAACTAGTTTCTTACGCTTTGTAACCACTCTGTTGAGGATTCTCTGCAGCTCAAATGCAGAAATTTCCACATCCTTAAAGAACCGTGATAGAAAGCAGACAGTTTGTAAGTCTGTCACATGAATATCAGAGACCATGAGATGTATGAAATATTTATCTTGCTTACGTGTCCAGCAAGCTGTCCAAACAGCCTCTTGAATCTGTCGCTGATGTCGTCCTCATCAATATGAATCTAAATACAATACACGTGAACTTTTCTCTCGCTTTTAGTTATTTATTTATTTATTTATTTATTAATAGCATCGCAACAAAACTTTTTCCAGGGGGAAAGGATTTACCTGCTCGACATGGCAATCCACAGGATCATCGATCTCTCTGAAAGCAACAACAGGTCACACATTATCTATTTTAATTAGCTGAAAGTTTTCCTAAATTTGCAGTCCGTGTGAGGTTGTTTGTGTTTGTGGTGCATAACGTACTGGAAATCAGCCTGTTTCTCAGAAAACACCCGAATGTAAAAGTCTCCGTTCTTGTTGGGTTCAAAGGTGGAGGGAACGATGAGGTACTCTCCTGGGGGGAGAGTGAAGTGGTTGCAGACCTCCCTCAGGTTGATGAAGGTCTCAGAACGCGCTGCTGAACAGTTGTACAGAAAGAAGTTCTTCTTCAGGTGCACCTGCCTTTTGCCTGAGAACTTCAAAGAGGTACACATGTAGTTGATGACACCTCTTCTTTACTTTGTTTGTCATTTCATTTCATTTTACTGTAAAGACTGTAAAATTAATAGATAAATTGCTGTGAATACTCATTCTTTATTAAATCTGAGAGCTCCCAGTCATGTCCCTGTCTCACATACCTCCTCAGGCAGCTAGAAAACGACAAATTAAATGTGACAATCAGATAAAAAGGTTACATATTCAGGTGCTACTCCTTATTACCAAAGCTAGCTCTTTACCTCATAAATCGCAAAGCCAATGGTCTCCATATCCTCCCCCATTCTCCTCCGACGGCGCTTATCTTTCTGCATCAAGCCCACAATCACTGTGCAGCCCTCCTCACCATCATCAGGGTCGTCATCCGCCTCATCCAGCTTTATAACGAACTGAGGATTCATCCAGAATGTGTCTAGGATTGGAAGTACGTGTTAGTAGGAATCTGTTATCGGTATTACAACATTAACACCTCCATGATGGTTTATGACTCATGTAAACAAGTGCTGCATTCAGACTCGGTGGTGAGACTGTACATACTTGGATAGTTTCTGCAGCCCCCAGCTGACACACCCCTTCTCCACGTTTCCTCGAACTCCACTTCCCCCCATTTCTTGTATTCATCTCCCGTAAGAGCATCTGGAGTGAGGTTGCAGATCTCAAGGCGGGAGTACTGGCGCAGGAAGTCAGAAAATGACATCCTGTGGGACAACAAGTGCGGCAAAATTAAACTGGAAAACATAAAATAATAAAACTGGCTACATAGTGCACTTTTGCATGTTCTTTCTCTATTGCAAAAGCAATCACGCAATCTTCCATTTTAATGATTATTTTTGTAGGCATAATAGATAAATTTCCTTGATAGAATTTAAAATGGGTTCTTCAGTGTTTCAGCATGATATACCAGAACTCCCCGTCCTCACAGCGGTTGGTCAGCCTCTCCCGGGCATCATCGCTCACATATCTCCATTCATATGAACTAGAAAAAAAACGAAACAAGAAGAGGGATAAAGACAGCAAATCTCATGTGTGCGTCCACACCTATGTGTGAATCACAGACATAAGCCCTGAAGCCAGTGACTAACACCTGCTTTACAACAGGATTTTCCTGTTTTTGTTTTGTTTTGTTTTTTTCTGGGTGTACATGACTGTTAACGTGCATGACAGAAACACCACAGTAAATAACTTTGCCCAACTAAAGAACAATTATACTTCAGCAGTGTTACATTTGAACTCAAAAGCAATATTGTAGTATCAGGTTGTTTAAAGTAAAAGTTCAATTCATGCCTTAGACACGTATTGAGTTCACAACTAACATCTGAGGTTAAGTATGCTTTGTACAGACTGAGGCGTTGGAGAAATTAGGATTTAAATCTTACAGTGGAAGCTATTACACCTTCTAGTTAAAAATTCAAGATATTACAGATGTTGAAAAGTAAAATCATCAGGTGGATGTTATTTTATAAGACTATGTGCAACTGTGTTGGCCACCAGTACAACTCACTTGTCACTCCAGGCTCCGTTCCACTCTACCTGACCCCATGGGTTTCTAATCCTGATCAGCTGCACCATGTCTCCTCTGTACTCGACCTGACACAGAGTAAGATGACAATAACGCTCCAAATAAACTAACAATAATCAACATCCGCAACAAATGATAGTGTGCAGCACATGTTCAGCTTGCTAACGTCTCACCTGCTCTGCCCCTGTCACAGAGTAAGCATGGCCCTTCACCAGCTTGCGATGTGTGATGGCCTCTGAATCAGCTGAACTGGTAATCTGGGACAGGGAAAATAAGATGATCAAACATGATGAACATTACAAGCCAAGAAGAAGAAGAAAGAAATTCAAACCAACATCAATGGAGCATCCAAGAAGGGAGCCTCTGTCCAAGGCCTTCTTAATGATTTTGAAAAGATGGGGATTTGCTTGGTTCAGGTCATGCCTCTCAGCAATTCCTCCAGTGAAGTCCTCAAAACCCTCAGTGGTGGTGCCCCCAGAAAGAGCCTCATAGCATCCATTCAGCCTAAAGAGGAAGGGATTCATGAAGGGCAAGGCTAACAAAGAGAACAGAGAGGTGTTCTGATTATTTTCATACTTAGCATAAGCCTTCTCCAGCAAAGCACTCCAGAACTCTGATCCCTCTTCGGAGTGAACAAACAGCAGTTTTCCGTCTCTTGTGGGCAAGCGGTCATCAACAACCACGTCCACCCATTCACCAAACTGCCAGAACTGTGGAGCAAAGAGGAAGCAGATTAAATCTGTCACTCTGAAAATAAGCCACAGACAACCTAATACCGCCCCTCCCCTCCATTTTTTTTTTTTACCTCAAAGTGAAAGATTCCAGCGTAGTTTTCCTCAAAGCTTTGGTCTTGGGGCACAACTCGGTGCAGAACCTGTTTGTTGAGAGTCAAGGAGGCAATAGCTGCCAGGAGCCAGCAGTCACCTGAAGATAACAGTGTTTCAATCAAACAAACTCCTACATCAGATCTGATGTAACATCCAGAACATGTTTCATATGGAAAATTAATTGGTCAACACATCTGTAAAACACTGACACCGGTGCTCAGTCGCACAACAACCCCAGGTGTGCAATGCTTGTTGTCAAACAAATATGTAAGAACTCCGTCAGACAGGGTGTAGGCAGAGAAGTATTAACAAATGTTATGTGATGCTTGTACACAACAGCAGATGATGTGACTATACTGGGATTTACTCACATTTCAGTGATGCAAAGATAGAAAAACATGAGCCAAGAAAAGTTAGTGTAAACCATCGATGTAATTGTATTGGGGCAGTATTTTGGTTTTTAGGAGCCGTCTGCAAGATTCTGTGTGAGAGGCTCTGTATAATGTGATGAAGGAATTCAAATCTTTAAGATGGTTGGTGGAGTATGCAATAATCTGTTAAACTTTAAGAAGAATTTTTTGAATCTATTGCTCAAATTCAGGTTGTGTGATCCAACTTAATCTAACTGACTGACCTAGACTTGACTAATTTGAATAATCTGAATAATAAAAACCTGAAATATGACTTTTTAGCTCACAAACCTACAAACCAAAAACTCAGAAATTCAGAATATGAGCTGACAAATTTGAATAAAAACCAAATGGCATCATTCCAGCATCCAGGTTCTTAAGCAGAAAAGTGATTGTAGTTCCTCGACTGACCCCTAGGTCCTGAGTCCAACTGAGGATATTCGTTCTGACTCCTGGCTCCTTCAGCTGATGGCAGATCCATTTAGTACCTTTCCAAGTGGAGGTCTACTGGGGCCCACAGTCAATCCTACCACAACTCCTCCAGTCCTGCTTGTTCTACCAATTTGCTGGTGCAGTATGAGGAAAAGGAATCCTTCAAAGGCAATCTTTAGAAAACTTATGAGTGAGGTCACAGGTGCTTTGTCCAGTTCTTCTTATACAGTTTATGGTAAAATCCATTTATGCTAGCAGCACAGATCAACACCTGGTGGCAACAGAGGCCTTTGCATTTATATGGTCTATGTTATTGTGTGACGGAAGAAAAGCATGCAAATTTATTCAAATGGTCTAAAGATGGAAATATGAGAGCATTAAATTGTGAGAGAAAAATAAATTTAAATGCACTCCAGTCAGAAATGAGATAGGCTAATTTGATCATGCTTTAAAGAGAAACAACATGGACATTATTTGAAGAATGTATGAAGTTGTGAGTTGGTATGTGTTGACTGTTTCTTACCAAGTGCTCCCTGACAAATATCAGTCCTGGTAGCATTTTCAACTATGAATTTTGGATCAGAGCATAGTTCCTGTGGGAAAGAAGATAAAGAGAGTGAATTATCAAATGGTAGCAAGTCATGAAAACTTCTCAGAATACATCCATTCTTATTTGACTGATCATGGTTAAAAGTTACTGAATGTTAATAAAGATTGTGAAAATGCTGCATTAACTGTAGCAGCACTTTTCAAATTGTCTTTATCACAATTAGAAGCATTTGTGCTGACAACACTAAGAAAAAAACCTCAAGAATTTTGACATGTGGAGGAGCAGAATGCCAGACAGCAGTAAATCCTGTGTGTGGTAAGTACTGCTATCAAACTGTGTGAATATACGTAGAAAGACCTTTTAGTCTTTGAGTTCTAGTTTTATAAAGCGTGTAAGCATTATAGATTTGTTTTCTCACTGCATCATCATGCAACCACCCTCAGCTGTAGTTTATGTCTAAATACAACACCTACCGCAGGTCTCTTCCAGGTAATACCACGAACTTTAGGAGAATTCGGTCCAAGTTCTTTGAAGCCTAAGGACGCTGGCTCAGCCTCGAAACATTCATCCTCAAACAGCTGTCCTCTCTCCAGACAGCTTCTCCTCAGTTCCTCAAAGTCCTGGTTCAGGTATTTCACTGCATGATCGTTACGTCCAATTCCTTGGGATTTCTCTCGGTTGTGCTGAAGTTTAGCTGCAATGCCTGACATCTTAGAGGATGGTGAGGTTGCTCTGTCTGCCTACAGCTGTCTCTCAGAGTGTATCGTGTGTGCGGTTTTACAGACTTGGTGTCATATGTGCTCATCAACTGTTTCCACCCCCTTTATTGTTCAGACCAGACTACCTTGTTTGGCTCACCTGTATCATCCAGCAGGGAACCTCTGACTCTGTTACTCAATAATTCATCACAATAAACCAAAACAATAAAGGGAAAAAAGAAAATCAGCAGAGACATGGGATTATTTTAATGATTAGGTTTTTATTTATTATTTATCTTCTGTTATTTGACAGATATTCAAGAACACAACCATGCTTTTAACTGCAAGCACATAAAGCATATGCGTTGTCCATTTTTAATGAAAGTTTTGTTTTGAAGTTACAGATTTTTTTCTCCCCACTGTTGGTTGAATTTTCTCTTCCTTCTTCTTTTCTCAGTTTGTGTTGTTTTTAGAGCTAGTTGATCGCCAGGCACATCCACTGCAAGAGAAAACAAAAACGATAAAAGAAGCTGTCTGCGATGGGAGTGCCCACAAATCCCACAAAGCTTTTGTTCTTTCCTTCCGCACCTGTTGCAAGTTCAGCTCTATCTTCCCTGAGCTGCCTCTCTCCAGGGCCTTGAACACTTCTGGAAACAAGAGACGGAGAGATATCGCTAACGTAAGCACAACACCGCTGTCTGTAGGATACAGATCATGATGAGATAACTTGATGTGATGTCGCTGACACCTACTGAAGAGCATTTCAAGTTTAATGAGACAGCCTACGAAACTGTCAAAGTCTATGGCGTACTGGGCATCAGCATAACGACTGACGATGGCCTGCAGCACAGAGCTGTCGATGTGGAAACCTGCAAAGTAAAGACAGGGAACCTTTATCTTTATTTTGTGGTTATTAAAAAAAGTAGGTGTCCAGTATTAGCAGGGTGATATGTTTCACTGCCTCCCATGTTTTGTTCCAGTGAACATGCTTTAATTATGTCTCAAGGGTTGGGAGTCCCCAAACTGGATTTTCTTGTTTATCTGTAAAAGACTTCACATGTCTATCTCTTTCTCAAACACACGCAAACACACCTGCAGGTTGTTATTTGTTCCTTCAGGGCTTGGTCAAGCACAATAAACGCAGAAGAGAAGCAGCATCTTTATTCACAAAGCTGCTTTGTAATTTTGTACATGTAAATTTCTAATATGGGTTTCATAGCACAAGTTAGCTACTTTGCTTAAGGACAAAGGTGCAAAGGATTCTGGGAGGCAGTGACATATGTAAATGGCCTACTTTTCATACTTTACAACCATTCAGTTCAGTGTTAAAGGATTTATTGCTGATATATGTTGGATTCTTTACTGTGAGGCTGCTCCTGTAATCATGATTGTTACCTGCTTTCGTAGCAGCTCCTCTCATTTCATGGGAGCTCATGGTGCCAGAGTTGTCCGTGTCATGAGTTTGGAAGATTTCCTGCATGACGCACACAGACGTTGGTTTGTATACAGCTAGAGATTTTCCAGCATGGCTGGAAAATATGTGAAACCACTTAAATCATATCTTACCAGGTATTTCTGGATTTTGTTCCAAAGCAAATGGAATTCCACCAGTCCCAGTTTGTCACTTTCATCTTTCTAAGGACAGTTAAGCTTTATAAACCAAAACTAACAATGCAAAATATACTGTTAGCAAAGTAAAACAAATAAATACATTTAATAAAGTGGTATTTAAGGTGATTATTATGTATTTTTAATTTTTAAAGGGGACCTTTTTTCTATCTGAAGTGACTACCAACCAAAAAACTCTGACATAGGATCTGTTTGGGTAGTTAAATTTTTGCGGGAAACTGTGACATCACAGACCCATGTCAGAGTGGAAATCTCCAGTCATGACTTCAGTCCATTGGTGATAAGAAATATTTGTTTTGTTTGTGGCGGGCTGTATACAGTTTGGTGTGTTAGTGTAAGCTTTAAGGTTAGATATTGTGTGCTCTCTGATATGTTAGAAGAATTATTAAGAGTCATTTTGCCCAAATGTATGATTGTATCATCACACAAACCTGTATTACCAATTCCAAAATAGCCGCACCCTGTGGAAGATGAGGGTAGAGTAGAGATAAGACATGATTTGAAGACTGTGAAGCTTTGAAGACATGATTGAAAAAGGAGTTTTTGTTTCATTTCAACCAAATCGTGTCATGCATATTTCATTAATAAGACCTCAGGAACCTAACCTCTCCTTTTAAGGTAAAAGGATACATCTAGCAGACTGATTATGAGGCGACCTGTCTCGAGGCTGAATCCATTTGTCTTGATGTCAGACCCTGCCAGAAATTAAGAACAAACAGCTTGTTGCAATTTATATGTCCATGGAAATAAAGGGGAAACATGCAATTTGTGAATTTGAGTCAGCTTCTAAATGCACTTACGGTGAGAAACAACGTTGTTCAAGATGTCAACCAGTTCAAAGACGGATACTTCCATGTCCTGTATGAAAAGATCTAAGTATTATCTGAATTTTAAATCACTGAGTCCAGAACTCATTAAAGTTTGTGCATGTATTATTCAACCTACACTGCCAGAAATCTGCTTGAAGATCTGCTTGAAATGAGGATCCACATCACTTTCAGATATCTCTTCCTGTGAGAGACCAATACCAAAAAAAGGGGTAAAAGTACGGCCATTTAGAAATACTGAGAAATTTTAAAGTCATTATGTAGTGTTTGAAGCATTCATGAGCACCATATCACAAGCATCTTACTTCTTCTATTTCAGCATCAATTTTCTCTTCCAGTGTACTGTAAAAAATTGAAAAGCACAACTTGAGCAAATTTATTTTTGCAGTGAAACAGCACTAATGCCTAACTTGCAGCTGAGACTGCAGGTTTGTACTATTCCAGATGAAGGAGCCACTAGATGGCTGTATAAGCTAAAGCTCAGAGGCCTGCATACCTGGCGTCAGCCTTTTTCTCTGAGAAGACTCTGAGAATGAAACTGCCTTTCTTGTGAGGCAGGAAAGTTGAGGGAATGATGGCATATTCTCCAGGAGGGAGCCTGAAGCGGTCACACACTTCACGTGTATTGATGAAAGTGCTGCTCATGGCCACAGCTCTCTGACGCAGCAGGACATCAGGACCAAGGTGAACATTGGTGCAGCCTTTGTACTAACAAGACAAAGTAGTTTTAGAAATGCAGAAATGTTCATTGTTGTGATACTTGGGATATCTGTTGCGCTTTTTCAACTTTCCCTTTAAAATCAAATAAATTGTTTTCAAAAACAATTGCAAATACTGACCTCATCTGGGATCTGTAAAGAAGAAAGACACGTGTGTTAGAAAATCAGTTACTTCAGCGTAATTCCTGCTTTCATTTGAAATATTAAATTACTTTGCAATACCTTATAAATGGCATAGCCGATTGTCTCGAGGTTGCGGTTCAGCCTCCTCTGCTTTCGTCCATCCTTTTGCATCAGCCCCACCAGGAAGGTGCATCCATCTTCCCCATCTAGAGGATCATCATCCACATCCTCAAGACGTATCACAAATTGAGGGTTGGATGAGAATGTGGCTGCAACGGTCAGAGAAGGGAAATCTTTTACTGTGCTGTAAAACCGCACTTCTTGTTCACATACTGTATGCTGGTTTCTGTCAAACCTGGGTGATTGCGGCAGCCGCCGGCGGTGGAGCCGACCCTCCACATCCCTTCAAACTTGTAATGGTTCCAGTGGCCCACATCATTGCTTGTGAGTGTGTCTGGGCTCAGATTACAGATCTCCAGCTTGGAAAAGTGCCTGATGAAGTCTGAATAGGACATCCTGAAGAGAGGAGCACATTTCCTCTCAATTTTATGATCGCTCTTTTTAGCATAAATTTTCTTTTTTTTTTTAAACAGTGTACGAGCTCAAGATGATGAATCATATTCATACCAAAGTCTATAAATGTGATTAATAGTAATCTACAGTTGAAGCAACATAGAAGAAGAAGAAAAAAAAACTGTGGATTTACCAGAACTCTCCATCCTCAGCCACATGGTTCAACTTTGATTTCTCATCTTCACTGACATGGTTCCATTCAGTGGATCTGCATTTTTTTTTTTTTTTTTTGGAAAAATCCTGGTATTAACAAAGGCTAGCTGATGGGTTATGGATGCAGATTCTAAATATTTACCCATCGCTCCATGGTCCTGTCCACTCCACCTGACCCCATGGGTTTCTGAGGCGGACCAGCTGAACTGCCCTGCCTCGAAAGTCAACCTGGAAGAAGAAAACTGAGTTTGCACTGCAGTATAACGAATCATAACAAAACAGAAAACAGCACGGTGTTGATACTTCACATATATTACGTACCTCTTCTGCACCTGTAACACTGTATGCATGTCCTTTTACAAGCTTTAAAGCTGTGACTGCCTCCGTCTCATGGGCACTAGTGATCTAAAAGCAACAACAAAATGTCACTTGTTGGGTTTCAAATAGTCATGCAAACACGTATGAAAATAAGGCTCACATCAATAGAGCAGCCCAGCAGAGAACCACGCCTCAAGGCCTTCTGGATGATTTGGAAGAGCTGGGGAGGAGCTGTGTTTAAGCTGTATATTTCTGCTATTCCTCCAGTAAAATCCTCAAAACCCTCGATCGTGTTTCCTCCCGACAGCGCTTCATAAGAGCCATTCAGCCTGTCAGACACAAAGAGGGATGGGAGTCATCTGACCTTACATTACATATATATATATATATATATGTATGTATATATTAGGTATGTTGCAGATTTATACTTTAGAATTGAAAGAGTTAAAAAGAGGAGAGGGTCCATACTTTGCATAGGCCTTCTCCAGCAAAGCACTCCAAAACTCCGAGCCCTCCTCTGAATGAACAAACAGCAGCTTTCCATCTCTGGTGGGTAAACGATCATCAATCACCACATCCACCCACTCACCATACTGCCAGAACTGAAAGGAAACACCAAACTGCATTTATTCGGCTGCCCTGCACCATTTATTGTTAGTGAGACCATAGTGTTTTGCTTCTCTTTTGTCCTCGTCATTGCTGCAGCTTGTTTGATATAACACTATGTAAACATGTTATAATCAACTTTGTCCGGATGTTTGGGCTTCAAGGGCTTGTGAAACATTATTTGTCATCAGGTCAGGACAGAAAACATTTTATGTGATTGCATATCTACTTGAGCACCTCCCAGATATAGTTATATAATGAAATAATTAATTGATCTGGGGTGTAATGTGGCAGGTGAAATGCTTATCGGAAGGAAAATGCTGGTTTTTAGAAGAGAAAGGCCTTTGTCTGACCTGAAAGTGAAAAATTCCAGCATAATCTTTGGTGAAACTCTGCCCTGGGGGCACCACTCTAGCCAGGATCTGCTGGTCAAGAGTCAGAGAGGCTATGGCAGCCAGGAGCCAGCAGTCACCTGTTATAAATGACAATACCTTATGAGATTATACTCTATTCACAACAGGGGAACAGCACTCTAAATACCAAGTACCAATAAAATATTTTTCATTAGCATTCGTAATGTCAGAATAGTTGGAATATTTATCCCAGAACATCACTGATTCCTTTAAGAAAAAAAAAACAAAGGAAAGAAATTATAGAGGCAGCTTTTATCAATGTTCTCTTACCAAGAGCTCCTTGACAAATGTCTGTCCTTGTGGCTCCGTCGTCAATGAACTTTGGGTCAGAACATAGCTCCTATGACAAATGCAAAATTAATCAATTCATGCAATAAAATACATCTATGCCAGGAAAAGATTTTGTATATACAGAACAATTTTTTTTGTTTTCATTGCTTCTGCTTCTTTTCTGTGGCTTCTTACCGTTGGCCTCTTCCAAACAATGTCCCTGGTCTTTGATGAGTATGGTCCCAGCTCATTGTAGCCCAGTGATTTGCGTTCAGCTGGAAAACAGTCGTCCTCAAAGAGGCGTCCACGTTTCAGACACTGCTGCCACAGGGACTCATAATCCTGCTCGCAGAACTTCACCGCCCTCTCATTGGTGCCAATGCCCTCGTTCTTCTGCTGCTGGTGGGCCAGTCGGTCAGCTGTGGATGTCATCCTCACCTCTCTGAGTGCAGACTCACAACACGTCCTTCTTTGATTTTTGAGATGATCTTCAACCAGATGAACACAGTCCAGTCGTGCCTTTGTCCCTGTCTACCTTTATAGCTGCTTTGCGTGATGGGAAGATGGGGTTAGATTACAGACAGGGAGGGGCTTGTAAAGGACAGGTGAGGCGGACAGGGCAGACAGCAGCAAATCCGTATTGGGACGGCTGAGACCACAGCTGAAAAACAAACAAGGACACACCTAAAAACACCTACAGTACTGGAAAAGCACCATTACTTCATTGAGATGATATTTTTGTGTGTGATAAAGGTGGTGAACATTTTGCATTGTTTCCTACTTCAAAGTAGTTATTATTATTATTTAGAATTTTTTACAGGTTCTACAATAATCCATAGAAATAATAATAATAAAGAATGATAATAATGAATAAAAAAGGTTTCATAAAAGGGACTAAATTGCAAAAGGGATGCATTAGCTTATATACTGAAGCAACAGTTTAATTGATCACAAATAGGAATGAGAAATGAAAGACCTTGCAACACAGCTTCAGCCATCCATGCACCCTCCCAGTCAGCAAGTGTTGAGTTATATCCTTATTCTGGGTTTCCTTCTTCTATCCTTTGTGCTGAACACAACCAAGTTAATCCTAAAACAAACAGGTTAGTTTTATCATGAGTTAAACTGATCCGCTGATACAGTTTGACTTATTATCCACGATTAATTCATGTGAATGATTCATGAGGTAAATTTGTATTCTTTGTCAATACAAATGTTTTTGTTTTTGTAATCAAAACTATCAGTAACAGTTTTCTAAACAGATCTGAAATAACTGATAAAACAAACAGGCACCTGAGGAGCACTTGTGATGTCATTTCTCCCTATTTGGGTCTGGCTTCCAGGTTCTAGGTTGGAGAACTAAGTCTATGCATTTAGCTAACGTGATTATGTTTGTTTGAAGTGCATTTAGCAGGCAGGTCGTATATTTACATTCAGCATGTAGTATTTCAGGTATGACTCTTATCTAAATATATAACATAATTCCATTCACTTTGCAAAGCGTGCATTGTAGCCTTTTTCTCAGTAGAGCACAAGCCCACCATCCAGAGGTGGCCTAGAACCACATACAGGCCGGCAATTATATTTTTGTTTATATCAACATTTTTAGAGCCTAGAAAATTAAATGCTGAACTATGTGTTCTGACTGAGAAGTTCCATCACCTAGGTGAAAGCCTAGATGGCCCAGCGCTCCTCCAGCCTTTAAGTGCAGCATCCATTTGTGGGTTGGTGAGGAGCTGGTGGCGTGAAGAGTCCTGCGTGCACATGTAAGCTGATCTGTTCCATCTCACCTGATCCATACATGGATCAAGTCATGCATGCATACGTTATCAGTGTGTACACACAGGAAGCTTTAAGGAACTGCAATTAGTATGTTTCATGTCAATATTTATTTAGGTTACAGTGTGTTGACTTGTAGAGTTGTTTAACACATGTTGAAGTTGATTGACATTTGCGTGTGGATTTGAATTCGCAAGTACCCAAAGGTATGCGCAAAATGTTGCTCATATCCATGAATTATGCAACATCCATCCATCCATCACATCTGCCTATTCCTCTTTAAGGTTGTTTTCTCTGCAGAAACCTACTTAATGCGATTTTGAAACAGCACCAATAAAGGGCAGTCAGAGAAATCAAAGAAGACGAGTACCATCCTGACAAACAAAATATCAAAAATGAGGGATGAATGAAGTATTTTTTTTAAACTGAACTTAAATGAAATAAAAAGGTGAGCTAAAAGGAACTGTTTCCACCAAAACCCACCTTTGAAAATCTAATATAGAAACTATAAACTTAAATAAAAAGTTTTGATTCAATAGGCAGTTGTAAATCTCACTTCAAAGTCCCCCTAAAGTCTGCAGCTCACAGGCAGACGTCTGGTCGTTTTTTGTTTGACACAGATGTCTTAAAGGGAATTTATCAGAATGAGGACAATGATGAAAACAAAGCAGAAAAATAACTTTCTAAAGGTCTTCAGACTTTCTTTTTTTTTCTTATCCACTTCTTTCCACTTGCACATTACAATTCCAGCAACATTTGCAGATTCAGTGACAAGCTATAATTCTTTTTTTTTCTTTTTAGAACAAATGTAATATTTAAGTTTCCATCATTGAAACTGAGATTCATTTCTAAGTACAGGTCAAGTAATAAACTCCTAAGTGCATTGTCACCAGATAAAGGATCCAAACAAAGCCTCACCTGTGCAGTCATTTACTGAATGGTACATTATTTCTCTGCTACTTCAGTTTGCAATATATTACACACACACACACACATATATATATATATATATCAGTGACGTGCTGTGAGGATCATAGTGGAGGCACTGACTCCATCAGAATCAGTTTTACAAACATAGGAACCCAACAGAGTAGATTATTCACCATTTGATCAGCAGCAGTTAACATGTTACGTTTCATATCTCACATCAGCATTATTTACACATACAAACTGTAGCCCACATGACGCACATTTCATTAAAAAAAACACAAACAAAAAACGTAATTGAGGTAAATAAATGATTGTTGTAGCTTGTAGGGCTTTCAGAGCCAGTGATACTGGGATGATAGATCGTCAGACTTGTTCACAATGTTTGTCACATTCTGGCCCACACAGTGGTAAAAATTCCTCTGGAATAGGTAATGTTAGTGTTAAAGAAAATTATTTATACTGTTGAAGCTCAAAACAGGTAAATTCCTGAGTTGTAAATGCCTGACCTGAGCGCTGGCCAGGAATTGTCAGTTTTCCTTTGTTTCTGATGGTCACTGCTCGTGTTAACGAACCTGCACTCCAGTAATTCCATCAACGAAGAAGAAGAAGCAGCTGATGACAAGAATGTTTCCCATGACGTTTACTGGGGCAGTGAGAGCCAAACTGAGTCTTGGGAACTTGTTAATCATTCATATCTTCCAAAGAGGGTGACAACCACAAAGTAGAGGGCGGCCCATGGGGAGGTGGAAGCAGTACAAGTTCCAGTTCTCCTTAGTCATTATCAGGTTTTATGGATGCGGGGAAAAAAGACAACAGATCAAGATTAATGTACAAAACATAGTGTGCAATGTTGACATCTCACACTGATGGTACAGTATAGGAGGTCATAAACTAACTGACACAGTCACCATGGACCACAACAGTGAGTCAACACTCTTTCTTATTCCAGTAGCCTCATCTTGTGACTTAGATGCGCAACCGAACAAGAACTGTAAAACTGAACAAAAAACTGTAGACTGACTGTAGATCACTCAGTATCTGTGTCTCCTGTAGTTGGTGACTGATTGGATGCCCTTCTACATATTACATACCTCATTTTGTGGCAACTTTTCACAAGCATTGCAGTGCAATTTGTGGAGCTTTATATGCATATTTTTGAGTGGAAAGTGGAAAAATGGCAAGTTAATGGAAAAAATTGCAACATTTCTTTCATTAAAGACAATAACAAGATGCCGTCTACATTCTAACATAATTGACTTAAAATCTTGCCTCAAAACTGTAAATTTAAAGAGCGTATAAAATGTATGTTAGTTCTTATCTTTTAAAAGTGCAGTTTCTTATAACATTAAGAAGATGTAACTAACAACAAACTAAATGATCTTGTATTTTAAATTATTTATTATTATTTATTTATTTATTTATTAAAACCTTATTTAGCTATTCGATTGAACTGTGAAGCTGGTGAGAAACATTTAATTTTAGCCTGTTTAGTTTTGAAATACCGAGCAAAAATGACTGTGAAGAATCTTGAATTATAAACTGATTGCATACATATTGCTGTTAAATGAAGTACTGTAGACTTTTTTGCCCCCATAATCTCTGGTAATAACTGCTACATATCACTTCAGGACTATGCTGACTACTACACCTAATATCAGACACTTTTACTGTAGAAAGGTGGAGAAATTGAGGTAAATATCTGAGCAGTGTATTATATTATAAAGGCTGAAAGCCTATTTTTGATTGACATTCTGTTTTTGAAGTACTGTAGATTTATATTTCCCCATAATCTCTGGTAATAACTGTTGAAACAGGTTACCCACATATCATATACATCGGCTAAACTATGGAAAATCAGGGGGGCATATGATAAAAGTGACAGACAGTAACAGGCTCTCATTGCATGGCAGAGCACAGTTTGTGAGGGATTGCGCAGTCCAAGGTGTTATTTGTTTATTATATATTTTATTCTAGCATCTCATATATAATGTGTATCAATATATCTACATATATGCAGTAAATACTGTAAACTATGGCACAATATACAGCATATCCATCTAACAAATCATGGCTGTGATCTTCTTTATTCTCATAATATCGCTACGTAACTGAAATAAACTGTATGCTTTTTTTGTTAACAAATATGCCTCATGAACAGCTTATTTTTAGTGCTGCAGTTACAGCTGAGGCCCTCTAGCGGCAGAGTGAGGTAACGACACACAGCAGTGGCTCCTCCCTCTGTAGCGGACTTTCCGCTGTGTGCGCGCTCATGTGCACGCGCAGTGGAGGGCTGGACCCGATCATAGCCCCCAATGTAACTCAACTTCCCTGAAACGGAGTCAAATTAGACACGATCATCAGGCTGCCGTTCATACAGAGGGAGTCGGCAGTTGTCCTCTGAGCTGCGGTGAGTTTCACTTGATTTTAATGTTTTTTTTTGTATTTCCACAGCCTGAGTTTAAGATGTCCTGAGATTTTTATTGTATTGCAGACAAACGTGCGATCTGGATTTAATCTGCTGCACGGTGCAGGTCTAATAATAGCGTTGTCACACTCATGTGTTTAATCCCTCCACAAATGTGCAGTTTTACCAGCAGCAAAGATTTCTATCTGAAATAGCCTATATTACATATGACCGCAGGCCGGCGGCCTCAAGACAGACAGACAGACCGACAGACAGGCCTTTCGACTTGTGAACAGGTGCTGTAAACAGCCTGAGCTTAATGCTTCGTGCCTGACATGCTGTGACTCAGAGAATTGGGAATTTAAGGTCCAGTGTAAGTGCAGCTGTGCTGCATGTTCATGTTTGGATGCTGGTCATTGATCTGACAGAGAGCCTGTTGTTTGTAGGGTGTTGTTGAGGTTGAAGTCCTATGGATGACATCATCAATCCCACTACCGCATAGATCAGCTTTTCTCTTTTCTCTCCATTTGCGGGAAATGTTCTTTTGATCAGATGCCTGCAGTAGCCTCCTTGTCCCCTCCACTCCTATCTCTCTCTCTCTCTCTTTGTTTTTTTTTTGACATTGCAGAGAGTGCTCTGTATGCATGTGGGGCCTCGGGGTGGGGGGTGGGCCCCCTTTGAACAATGTCCTTGTCTCCATCAAAAGCCTGGCTCTTTTTTCTTTCCTTTTTTTTAAACTAACATGTTATTTTTTCTTCTTTCATGGATCTCCTGTTTCTCATTTTCCTTATAAGTGGGACTCCATCCAAGTTTTCTTTCCTTCTCTCGGTGTCAGGCCTGTTTTCAGACTCAGCTCATTAGGATTCCTGGGGAGTGGAGCAGAGCTACATATTGTCCCAGTTTTTAATGAATCGTAAGGGAATGCAGCAGACTTTGAACTGACCATTTTATTGGAACATCAGTTTAATTTAATCTTTAATCAAAGTTTGAACACTAAAGAATAGCCTTCAGGGAACGCTGCAGGTCATTCCGGCTTTAAGTTTCTGCAACTGAGGATTGAAGCGAAAGCTGAAACAACATTTTCATTCTCAGAGCCAAAACATCTTTGAATGACCTTTCTCTCTCTCTTTGTCTCATTCTCCCTCTCAGCATTCCCACAGTGAAAAGGTATCACATTTCTAACTCCTTCTGCTATTCTTGCGTTTGCTGTGTTTAAGGTGCTCATTTTCACCACCACCACCAGTACATGCTCTCTGTATGCCAGTCATTTCTTGGCTTTTATTTTTTTATTTTTTCTTTCTACGTGATGTTGCCATTGCAGAACATACACTTTCATTTTATACATTATGACTTATTGCTTTGGTTTAACTAGTTTAATAAATGTGTTATTATTATTATTATTGTTGTTATCATTATTATCATTATTATTATTGTTATTATTAGTACATCAGCTATGTGGGAATCTTTTCCCCCAGCAGTTGCCTGAACTAATATATTGAGGTCAAGGATCTGGCTAAGGGATCTCTATTCTTTGAAACTTTTGAGAAGAATCATAATTTAGTTTTTAGCTTCTGAACTAAAAGTCAGCAAATGTAAACAGTCTATAAGAATGTATGCAATATTATACTGAGGTTTTAAAGTTTTTATATTACTTGACCCAGTCAGTAAACAGAGAAGACCTCAGTTACATCACTCTTTACAGCATTGACTTTGTGCTGTTTGCAGGCTAACACGTTGCAAATGTTAGCTAAAATTGGGTTGCCAGTTAGTTGAAGGCATTCTTGTTCCGAAAACACACTCCCACTCTTTTTTTGCCTCGCTATAACGCCCAGATAAGAGCGTGCTACTGATTAACATGCTGCTATTTATAGATGGCATGGTGCATACCCACCTAACTACTCCATATTTTTGTCTTGTACCAGTATGTATCCAAGTGGAGGGATATCAGCAAGCATCTACGCCAACAGGCTCCGGTCAGAGGGCATGGGTTCCAAGGACCAAGCGGTGCACTTCTCCAACCAGGATTACGAGGCATTGAAGCAGGAGTGCCTGGAGTCAGGGTGTCTGTTTGAAGACCCCTGCTTCCCTGCTGAGCCTCCATCTCTGGGCTTTAAGGAGCTCGCACCTTATTCCTCTAAAACGAGAGATGTGGTTTGGACGAGGCCCACGGTGAGAAAACTATGAAGAAATGCATTTTTTTTCCCTCTCATGAATGTAAACAAGCATATCAGTTGGCACATGTCTGTAAACATGGGCACAATAGGTCAAGTAGTGACAGGACCTCTGCAGACCACTGCAGCTGTTGGGCTCATGCCATTCTCTGACCCCTCCCCTGCTCTGACATTTGCTTAGCGCCCCATCAAAAGACAGGAAGACAGCACATAGAGTAGGGGATGGAGATGGGGAAGGGAGGGAGCATGGTTTTGATTGTCATCACCCAGACATTACATTTCTTTGTAGGAACTGATGGATGATCCCCAGTTCATTGTGGGTGGTGCCACCAGAACAGACATCTGTCAGGGAGCTCTCGGTGAGTCTTTATTTTTGAATTTCTCATGAAAAACAACAGCGAGACACAGCTGCACACATGCTGAATATGTTCTCTCACCGGCAGGTGACTGCTGGCTCTTAGCGGCCATCGCCTCTCTGACCCTGAATGAGAGGCTCCTTCATCGGGTTGTTCCACACGGCCAGTCCTTCCAGGACGACTACGCTGGAATCTTCCACTTCCAGGTTCTTTACGTCATTTTCCACTCTTTTCTCCATTAAGTCCTCCAGATTGATGGAGTTCTTGATTATTGCTCTGTGTTGCAGTTCTGGCAGTTTGGCGATTGGGTAGATGTTGTGATTGACGATCGACTGCCCGTCAAAGACGGGGAGCTAATGTTTGTCCATTCAGCTGAAGGCAATGAATTCTGGAGTGCACTCCTGGAGAAAGCTTACGCCAAGTACGTATTAAAAGTGCCTGCCTGGCTGATACATTATTCAGCAGAAATGTATTTTGCGGGAAACCATATTATGATGTGTTGTTGTCATGGGCAATCATTCTTAAGCCTGTTCTTTATGTGCTATTAGGCTGAATGGCTCTTATGAGGCTCTATCTGGGGGGAGCACCACAGAAGGGTTTGAGGACTTTACAGGTGGGGTGTCGGAGATGTATGAGCTGCGCAAGGCTCCGAGAGATCTGTATAGGATAATCGGCAAAGCTCTAGAAAGAGGCTCTCTGTTGGGCTGCTCTATTGATGTAAGTCCTGAACACACTTGCGAGGGCCACTTACATATTATTTCTATGCAATTAATTCTGTTTTCACGCTAATGCAGATCACCAGTGCCTTCGACATGGAGGCTGTTACATTCAAGAAGCTCGTGAAGGGCCACGCCTACTCCGTCACTGGGCTGAAGGAGGTCTGTCTTTGTATGACTCGTGTGTCTTCCTTCAGTTATCACTGAATGTAAAAGTTGCACTTTTCAATTTCCTCTCCCTCTGCTTCGATGTAGGTTGATTACCAAGGAAACATGGTACGCCTGATCCGAATACGCAACCCGTGGGGCCAGGTGGAGTGGACTGGTGCCTGGAGTGACAAGTGAGTGTTCACAACCGTCATTGCTTTTGTGTGCTAAAGGCTTTATCTATCCATTGACTTCTGCTCATGTGAGTTTGGGTCACACCTTGAGCAAAGAGGCCCAGACGTCCCCTCTCCCTGGCCACGTCCTCCAGCTCCTTCATTTATTTTTGCTTTGTTAGTGTCTTGAGAATGACCTTATCCTGTCTGTCGTTTGCAGTTCCCCTGAATGGGATGAGATTGACCCTTCCGAACGAGAAGACCTGCATCTTAAGATGGAGGACGGGGAATTTTGGTAAGAATCTTATCAATTAGAGGAAATGTTTTAAAGGCAACACTTCACATTGTGAAATATAGAAATATGCTTTTTAATATACTCTCACTCTGTAGTCTCAACTGAATTGGGACTGTGGCGTGTTTAAAAGAGAAATACTTTGATATTCCGACATGACAGATGATTTCAGTTGCTCAGAGCTTCAAGATCTCCTTTGTTGCTAACTGTCTCATAAGGTGTCAGATGTTTTCAGTACAGTATCTGTACTACGGAGCCATCCTGTTGTACTTTGTGCACATTGTTTTCTGACATCGTCTTGCTGAAAAGACTGGAAACAAATTCACATTCAGTTGAATCCAGAAGCTTACATTCATGAATAAAAATGACACATGACCCTTTTTTTCTCAATGTCTGACATTCAATCAGACTACAACTTTTATATTTTAGGTAAGTTAGGATTCCCAAAATTATTTATATTTGCTAAATTCCAGAATATCATTGATTTCTGAAGTTTCAACTGAATGTAGCTTCAAAAGCAGCGCACATTATCCAGAACTGATGATGTTGTAATTCCAAGTATATTAATGGATTATGCATTAATGGGGCCACACACCATCACAAATGTTGCCCTTTGATGTGCCTGCTGATAACAAGCCAGATGATCCTCTCATCTTTGGATCAGAGGTTGTAGTGTCTTTGATTTTTCCACCTCCCTTCAGTCCCTCTTAAATAGCCTGCGGCACAGAGGTGGGTGCAGGACTTTACACATGAAAGAAAAACTTTGTAAAGTTTTACGAGACAAATAGTATGTGAATGCAGCAATAGACTGCAGTTTCTAACAGTTTTTTTTTTTTTTTTTTTTTTTTTTTTTAGAAATGTATATGATTCCATCCTCTGATTTTTAAACATAATAATCTGTTTAAAGCCACAGTCTTTGCTTGTTCTAATTTCCCGTTTTTTTCTAGCTCTTGTCTAATCTAATCTTACTGTTACGGAGAAAATGAACAAGCACGGCGTTAAAATTAAGTTGTGCTTCCATCTACCAGGATGTCGTTCAGCGATTTCTTGAGGCAGTATTCTCGACTTGAGATCTGCAACTTGACTCCAGATGTGCTGAGTGATGATTCTCTGAGCCACTGGAACACCATTAAGTTCTACGGCACGTGGAGGAGAGGCAGCACAGCTGGAGGATGCAGGAACCATCCCAGTGAGTCGCAATCACACACGCACCCAAGATGCTTTTCAATTTATACATTTACAAAAATAATGATATTAAAAAACAAACAAACAAAAACACATCATGTTATGGGAATCCCCTGTTGAAATGTTAACATGTTTTGTGTAGACACCTTTTGGATCAACCCCCAGTATAAAATCACGTTACTAGAGGAGGATGATGACCCAGAGGACGATGAGGTAGCGTGTAGCTTTTTAGTAGCCCTCATGCAGAAGGACCGCCGCAGATACCGACGCCATGGTCAGGACATGCACACCATTGGCTTTGCAGTCTACGAGGTGAGAACTGACACATCCATCAGCATCTTTCTTTTTTTTCCCTGTATCTTTTAATCATTTTGCATGACATGACATTAACAGCTTCTCCCACCCTGTTTTGCAGATTCCAGAAGAGGTAAGTTTATTTTATTCCTATATTTAAACATTTCGTACACTTGTAATCTGTAGTACATGTTCTCTTGAATAAATCATAAAAACCTGGACATACTATAACTCATGCATTGTTTCCTGTTGCCCTCAGTACAGAGGCTGCCAGAATGTCCACTTGAAGAAAACTTTCTTTTTGAGTAATTCGTCATGTGCTCGCTCAGAGACGTTCATTAACCTGCGGGAGGTGAGCACGCGGCTGCGTCTGCCGCCCGGAGAGTACCTCATCGTTCCCTCCACCTTCGAGCCTGGCAAAGAGGCTGACTTTGTTCTCAGAGTCTTCACTGAAAAACAGTCAGAAACAGAGTATGTCTACATTTAATTTCGGTCTTATGTTCTTTTGCTTGCACTATTTATAACACACAGGAAAGGAAGACTCATGGTAATGTTTCTGTTGCAGAGAGCTGGATGATGAAGTCTCTGCCGACTTTGAAGATGAGGTGTGCATCACTGACGCATGACTGATACTGTGGGAAATAGATTTTTCAGGATCAGGGATTTCTGATTTCAAACAATTGTCTTTCTACTTTTTCTCTCCTACAGGAAGAAATAACAGAAGATGACATTGATGACTCTTTTAAGTCCATGTTTGCCCAACTAGCAGGAGAGGTAGTTCCCGAAAGTTATGTCTTATTTATCTTTTTTTTTATCACTGGATAATGTATTGATATAAATGTAAGTTATGTAATTAAAACCATCTTTCCCTCTTTGCTTTTCCAGGATATGGAGATTTCCATTCGTGAGCTTAGGACCATTCTAAACAGAGTCGTCTCCCGCCGTGAGATCTCTTTTTATTTTTAGTACAATTCTTAGCAGCTGGAGAGTTTTCATATCAGTAATACTGCTCACATTACTGTAATTAAATTCCACCGTGGCCTGCCTTACAGGCTTCTGTGCAGCTCTATTCTAGCCAGGCTGTTTCAGATGAGTTTTTGCCATTTCAGACAAAGATCTGAAGACTGACGGCTTCAGCATGGAATCATGCAGGACCATGGTCAATCTGATGGACGTATCCTCTTGACTTGTTGAACGAAAAATGAATCAAAAACCTTGTTTTTGGCAGCAAAGTAATTATGTAGTTTCAGCCCTTGACACCATGTTTGCCAGAAAGATGGCAGTGCCCGCTTAGGACTCGTGGAATTTCAGATCCTTTGGAACAAGATTCGAAAGTGGCTGGTGGGACCGAGTAAAACGATCAACATTCCACATGAACCTAAAACTCTTTGCATTTGTGTTGAAATTTCTGTCTCAATCTCACAGGTTATCTTCAGGCAATATGATCTCGACAAGTCGGGTTCCATGAGCTCGTATGAGATGCGAATTGCTGTGGAGGCAGCAGGTATCTCATGTTTATATTTATAGAGAAAAGAATGATCTACAGTGATGCTTGCTGAACTTTTAAAATCCTGTTTTATTTTTGTGCAGGTTTTAAACTAAACAACCAACTGAACCAGATTCTGGTGGCCCGATACGCAGAGAATGAAATGATTGATTTTGATAACTTCATCTGCTGCTTGGTCAAGCTTGAAGCAATGTTTAGTGAGTAATACTACTACAGATGCTTGTTTATGTGTACGCATATATATGTATATGTATATGATGTAATTAGTTATTCAGTGACAGTTACAACAGAATCAAAACTAAAACTTAAATTTTACAGGGTCCTTCCAGCAAATTGACAAAGAGGGATCAGGAGTGGCTGAGATGAATCTGGCAGAGGTGGGCAATGTGGTAAAGAGTTTCCCTTCAATTTTTGTTGCTCCTTTCTGTTTATTAACTTTATTCTTCACATTTCCAGTGGCTTTACCTGACTATGTGTGGTTGAGGTGGCCTGCCTGCACCGGAGGAGGATGTAAAGGTATAGTGCCTGCAGCTCCGAAGACCCCCCCCAGCCTTTTACACACTCAGCCTCGGCGTAACTAAAACTAGCATAAGAGCTGGATTGAAGAAAACCAAAGTCCAACAAAGTCAAGTGTTTCCTCACTCCGTGTTTAAAAACTATGCAAAACTCATCGTAGGAAGCAGTCACAGTGCAACATGTATCTGATATCACTGTTAATGAAAACAGCCACAGCTTGTGCATGACATGTCACAGCATTGCAAGTTCACTTTTAAATTTTTAAGTCAACATATTTTAATAATTTATTTTATTTGTTAATCATACTAAAAAGCTATTTGACATATTAACTCTGTTCATCTGATCCTTTTAGAAGACTTTGTTCCTCGCAATCATGCTGCACGTTTAATGTTTAGCCTACTTAATAAAAGGAATCAGTTTTGACTTGGACGTTTCATACTATGACCACTGGGTGGCAGTATAGAGTTGGTCCAGTTTCTAAATTTTTTCCTTATACGTAATTTTAACATTTTCAGTTCCATTTTTTTTTTTAACTTACACTTTAATTTTAGTTAAAGGGAGCCAACAGAAAATAATAAATTTTGTAAAACATTTCAAGTGATACTAACAGGAATCACATGTTGAATGCCTTATATGTATGTTAGAAATTAAAATTGTGCCAGTTACCTTATGTCCTCTCAGTGTATGTTGTGCCTTCAATAAATATTTCCCCTGAAGAAGTTTATCCTTTATTTTGTTCACGATCTAATTTTGACCCACATTGCTGCTAAAAGTACACATACAACAGTATGTTGACGGTAAAAGTCATGTTTATTGTAAAAATAAAGAGGCTTTGGTTAAATGCCAGATGTGTTGACAAAGACTGTACACATACCTAGAAAGAGAGTTCAACTCAATAAATAAATGCAACGCGATGATCCATTTAAGTTTATTAAAGATCATGTAAATGTTCAAGAGTAATAAACACAACAATATTGAATGATGCAGTTAGACAAAGGAGCTAGCAATTGCCAGAACTTTGGAGTAATCTCCATCCATTTGACGTAGCTGTGTGGGTATGGGGACTTTAATCCTTGTTCCTGTTGGGTTGCCATTTTCCTCAATCAGAACAACATTGTTTGAATCAAAGCGCGGGCTCATACGATCTCCGGGCATTTTGTGTCCAACGATCAGAGCTTTTTTCTTTTGTCCTTTGATGGCTAGTAGCACTCTGTCGCCAACTTTTCCAACACCATTCTTGGTGTAGACATGGATCACTCTCGGAGGTCGATGATATGGTGTATTTCCAAGAGAGCTGTTGTCCACTACACGCACCCTTGTCATTTTTTGAATAGCACATGCGATGGCAGATAGACTGAGAAGATAAAGAGTAAATCAGTCAACTTAGATGAAATGCTCATGTCTGAATATTCAACTCCCATTCAAGTTTAGAGGGCTGCCAAGTCCCACACATATCTCACTGAGAATACCATCAGCATTCATTTACGAGAAATAAATGGAATCTATGAATAATACTTTTTTTCTTTTCTTTTCTCGATATGCTACTTGCACAAGCATATAATTCATCTGAAATTCTGACCAGGTTGACATTTTTTATTTATATTTTTAAAAGCAGATGGGTAGGAGCACATTTAACAGACTCCCTCACATTGCTTAGATTATACTTGTTCTGCTCCAACTGAATGACGGTTAAAATGATAGCAGAACTCTTAATCATCACGGCATCATAGACTGCAGCAAACAAGCTTGTTCTCTGGCATTTTATAAAAACATTTTTCAAAATTTATATTTCCCAAAATTTACAATATTTTTGTTAGATTTGCTCATTTTTCCTATTTATGCAGGTTGGTGATGGTAAGTAATACTTGAAGACTCAGTCTAAAATCAGTTGCTATGTATTAGGCCTGTCTACTATACCTGTATAGTATCTATCCCACAATGCACCATGTGTAGTATACAAGTGACATATGCCAGGGAAGTTTATTTGTATAGCACATTTCATACACAAAGGCTTTGCTTTGCAAAGGTATTAAGGTGAAACAAATTCAATAAAAAATAAAAACCCAACAATAATAAAATACAAAAACTGACTGACAGAAAAAGGATTATAAACAGAATGGCAAAAACAGTGCAGCAGAATTCAACTCAAGAAAGGCACGGGAAAATAGAGTTTTCAGTTTAACTTTAAATGTGTCTAGAATTGGAGAACATTTGATATCAAGAGGAGGTTTATTTCATCTATGTACAGCATAGTAGTTAAAAGTATTTTCACCCAGTTTGGTCCTAACTGGAGGTTCGACCAGCTGACTGCTACCTAAAGATCTCAGAGCTCCACTTGGTTTATAGTCACCAGAAGATCAGAAATAAATGGCTCCATATTACTGAGTGATTTATAAAGTAACAACAACACTTTAAAGTCTATTCTATTAGGTAACTGGTAACCAGTGTAAGGATCTCAGAACAGGAGTAATGCGTTTTGTTTTTGTGGTTCTTGTTAGGACTGTGACAGCAGTGTTCTGGATGAGTTGAAGCTGATTGTCCTTTTAGTAAGAACCAGATAAAAGAGCATTGCAGTGGTCAAGTCTACTGGAGATTAATGAGCTTCTCTAAATCAGCTCTGGACACGAGATCTCTGACTCTGGAGAGGTGTTTGAGGTGGTAAAAAGTTGCCGTAGCTACAGCCTTGATGTGGCTGCGGAAGTTCATGTCTGAGTTAATTCCTCTGGATTCAAGCTGGGAGAAAACTCTCATGCTATTTATTTTGTTATCAAATAGAATTATTTCCATCTTATACTGATTTAACTGAAGGAAGCTTGATTGCATCCTAGTAGTCATTTGCTCCAAGCAAAGACAGAGGGCGTTTAATGGACCAGTCATTTGGTGAAAGAGCCAAGTAGATCTGAGTGTCATCTGCATAGCTGTGATATGCAACATTGCTGTTAAATACAATATGAACTAGCAGAAACACATAGAGATTGGATAATCGTGGCCCAATAATTGACCCTTGAGGGGCTCCACAGGTCAATGGAATAAGCTCAGATTATCTGAACCAACTGAGAACTGGACCTGATAACCCAACCAGTTTTCCAGTCAATCTAGTGACCCCACACAGAGCTTACTACACAGCGACTCTGGAATGTTGCAGTATTATGGTGAGTAGAGAGTGCTTTTGGAGAGAAACAACAAAAAACGGACTCTTTTTTTTTTCTTTTCTTTATCCCCCAACACTTTGTTGTTGTTTAAGTTATAAGGATTCGGGATGGGGAGGGGGAGGCTGGTACCAAAACTCCCTAAAAATCCACAATCTCACCCTGGAAACCTGGTAGTCCTGAAGCTGCTAGAAGCATAACTTTATGGGTCTCCAAAAGCGTTTCTTACCTGAAAGGCCTCTGAAGAATTGTTGACGAATTCTCAACGAGAAGCCCGGGGATGGACGCAGAAAGCCGGAACAGAGCCATAACTAAAGCAGCGGTGTCGGCTGCAGAGAGAAAACATACATGAGCCGCTAACGAGCTACACGGTTCTAAATTATACAAGAACTGACAACGGAGAGGAAACGCGTTTCTAATTTATAATACTCCATCCAACACACACAAAATACAATAAACGTGTAAACAATTTTATAAGAAAACATAGAGTATATATATTTATAAGTATATATATATAATCCAAGTCGCAAATATTACCCGTCTGACACTCTCCATGCCAATGTCAAAAACCTCGCGTCATCAGAGGGCGACTGACTTCTTTAAACCATAGCTCGAGCTAGCTGCATGGCATCTGATAAATATTTCTAACTTCAAATAAATTTGTATTTGTATGCCGCACTTCCTGCTATCAAACCGTTTACTCGCGCAAAGGTTATTAGTGTTAAAAAATAAATAAATAAATTACTTACGAACGTCATAGAGATGCGCGAGGATATATAGATATAGAGATAGAAGCGGATAGACTCTACCAAAGAGGGACAACGCTGAAGTTAGCTTCCGATTCACCACTGGTGGTCTGACTGTCACAGAGAGTGAGAAAGAGAGAGGGATATATAATACATAATTTAATCCCGATTTGAGCACTCTAGGTACTGTTTTTTTTATTATTTGGACCTGGTGGTGGTCTGTGACAACATTAAGAAAATTGATTTATTTTGCATTTTCACAAATCAGATACTACATTTAATATATACCGTATATACCGTTATCCAGGTTTGAGCAGTATAGGTGTTCGTTTTTATTAGGACCTGGGCTAAGGTGGTCTGACTGACAAAAAAAGAGGAAAATTGTACTATTTTGCATTTTCGCTAATCAAACTTCCACAAATCAGAAACCGTGTTAATATGTTTTTTTTTACTATCCAAGAAATAATTTAATTCAGGTTTAAGCAGTTTACGAGTTGTGGTTTTGGATCTGTACCTGTCACAAAACGGCCTCATTGCTCGAAAATGCGGAAGCCTGCACTGTATAACTAGATGTGAATGGGAAGCTAACTTCAGCGTCGTGACGATGAAGACTTTTGGCACGCAAGGCTGCATGCGCCGTCTATGTTGTGTATTTCTGTGTACGTCACAGTCCAAGACTTTTCCTGCGGTTAAACTGGTCTGGTTAGCGATTCACCGGCTGACAGACGACACCACTCTTGACAGTGTAGGTCCGTTTGTCAATATCAACAAGTAGTGAGGCAGTTTAACTGCCTTCGTCTGATTTTTCCTGAGTATTTTTTTTTCATACTGGACTTTCGTTGAATTCGGATCAGCCAACAGTTGTTTAATAGCCTCCACCTGTTATTGGCTGGATTCAAGAGCTAAGTTGGCTACTGCTAGCGTATATTAGCAAAGTGTGCCATTTTTTTTTTATCTTTTGTTTTGCCTCCGCTGCGTATCTTATCAAGGTAAGTTTGATTTTTAATGTATCGGCTGTTCAGTTATTGTTATATCCTGACAGAAACCTGTTACATTGCCTCCCCTATAGCGGCAGCTTGTCGGCTACGCCTTTGGTAAACTTGATAGATGCTCTGGAAACAATAACGGAGTAAACACCCTTAACCATAACTCGTCCAACTATTATGTGATCGCCTGTTCCCATTATCGATGGAAGATAATATTTGTCAAACAGTTCATGCTAACTATTCTATTCTATTCTATTCTATTCTATTCTATTCTATTCTATTCTATATCTATATCTATTCTGATGTTAGTGATACTTGCCACAGCCTGTACGGAGGCTGATATCGACTGGATATTGAATTTGTTGTCATTGATCAAGCTCTGTTTATCAGGTTGACTGTAATAAAATTTCAAGTGATCTCAAACGCTTTAAACAACTCAAAACAAACAAACAATCAAACAAAACCCTGTTATTATTGACCCTTTTCAAAAACTGTTTTACCTGAACTAATATAAGTTAGTGAAGGTTTAGTTTCTAATTTTGTCTGTTTAACTGTAAGGTTAAGGTCAGCGTTTTGACATGTTTGTTGATAACCAACGCAAGATCAGCATTTTTTCTTGAGGAAATTTACTAACAGCATCAATGTAAAGTGCTGAATTTACTGACATTGGCTTCGTCCCAGCCTGATGACTAGTCCCTGGTCGGCCGAGTTAATTCTCTGAGTGTCTCCTTGCTGTCTGCAGAGCCTATAAAGGGATCAACCTAAGTTGGATGCCAGCGGTCATAGTATTTTGTCCATGAGACATACTGTTATACAGAGAAATGGATATGTATTGATTGACTGTTTCCCGAAAGAACTATGAGCCCTCACACGGTTCAGTTTAAAAAATCCCACCAGCTCTCATCATAACTTAAATTCTTATTAAATACCTTCCCCTCATCTTTCGCATCTTCCTACACTCACACAAACCCAGTATTTAACCATTCTTGATTTGTTAAGTTTTCCTTTGTAAATGGGTCATTAAATTACAGTTGGAATGTAAAATGGTGCATCAAGTTGTATCTCGCTTGAGATGCTATATGGCATATTTAGATAAACTTCCCATTTATGAAATAGCTACTGTAGAAATTTAGAAATTACTAAATGGTTTATTATTAGTGGAGCAATCTATAGCTCTGTAGTCAAGTATCTGTTCCTTCTTTTCTTTGGAGTCAAAAGAAGTCCCTTTGATTGTAAAATTCAATTACAGTAGCTAGATTATTTTCACTGAGGTAATGTAATGAAATAGACCGTTGTAACAGGCTATTTGTACCGGTTAATAGTCTCTTGTCACATTATAATCTGTAATTTCTTCCCCATGTTAACATTGGTCATTTTTAACCCATTGTTGAATTTCACTATACTCATTTTTGTCCAGCAAATGCTGATCATGTATACAAGAGTCTGTGACAGCAATGGTGATTTCAGTTGAACTCTAACACTCAGCTTGTGGGATCAACAGTGAAGCCGCATTTTGCTGACATAATCAAAATATGTGGTAATCAATACGTAGGCAGCTGTCAAAAATTTACAACGCTAATACCAACAAGTCTAATAGGAGCAAATTTGGCCACTTGCCTTTTAGCACTGGAAGAGAACTCTTTCCAAGTGTGATGTAGTTATGAAACAAAATCCACATGCATTCAAATCTTAAAATGCATTTTTGATTTCACAAGAATTGTAGGGATGATAATCGGTTCAAAACAGCGTTGAACATACAGACTTTGGACACTGATAATATTGAGGAGTTAAAGTGTATCGGTGGAAATATATTGTTTACATAGGCCAGGCGCTGTTTTTATGATTGTATTCATTTTTTTCTTTCTTGTTTTCATACTGATTGATTATTGTTTTGTTACCAGCCTAAACTGATGGATAATTAATGAGGCAAAGCATAATTTAACTTAAATTTTAAA
>JBAMYA010048043.1:0-10055 GCA_037176975.1 Arrhamphus sclerolepis
TATAATATCATATATATGTATGATATGTTATATATATTATTTGTAAAACATGCAGGTGAAGGGTCACAGACAGATGGAACAACTTCAAGTAGCACAAAGAGCAGTAGGTAGTCTGATAGGTCAGAACCACGTCTAGACTATTATCGGGTCTGAAAATGAGCCAAAGGGCTTCCTCATCCAGGAGGTGGCACCAACAGCTGGTTCTCAAACCGCCTCTACACCAGAGACGATTCCTCTGTAAAGAGCTTCTCTTAAAATGTCAAAAATGAAATGTTCAAATATGTCCAGTTGTGTTAACATTTCATTGACTACAAATGCGTTAGAACTCGTTGATCAGCTACTTATCACGAACTGGCCTTTGATGTGTTCCACTGAAGTGATACTTGAAGCACTCCAGTAACAGGACAATTCAGCTTATTATTATTATGAGTCCAAGATGGCTGCTGGTAGAGACTGACTGGTTTGACTGGGTTGTTCAGCTCTGACAATCTAATGTACAGCAGGGAAAATAAGGATTTGATACACCACAGATTTTGCAAATTTTTCCCGCTTGAAGAGAATAGAGAGGTCTGTAATTTTCATTGTAGGTACATTTCAACTGTGACAGACAGAATCTTTTTAAAAAAATTCAGAAAATTGCATTGTATGTTTTTTTTTTAATAATTAATTTGCATTTTATTGCATGAAACAAGTATTTGACCAACCAGCAGGAATTCTGGCTCTCATAGACCTGTTAGTTTGTTCTTTCAGAAGTCCTCCTGTCCTCCACTCATTACCTGTGTTAATCAGGGCATTGCAATGTCCTTGAGATCTCAAATTAATTATCTCGTTATCACGAGAAAACGGAGGAAAAATAATTTGTAATCACGAGAAAACGGGAGAGATAATGTATGCATGTATGACCGTTTAGGGCTTCCGTACACTTGGACAAAGAACTGTAAGGTATTAATTAAACTTAGTGGAACACCAGAACAAGCACAAATAAGAACTATAAGAGAAATGAAGGAGCTCGATCGATACAATGAGGAGGTGAAGATGCCGTCTTTTTTTCTTTTCTTTTTTGTCCTTTTCTTCTGTGAAATTCAAAACATATGAGGAAAATGGAGAGAAGTTTAAACCTTGTGATTTTGAAAATTACATTGATCTGGATGAACAGCTCTCTTACTGGGCTGTGACTGTTTTGAGTTGGGAACACTGGGATTTGCACTCATCCATTTCAACAGCATAAGTCTCTACAGTAACTTTTCTAAAATGAAGGATTACTTGTTATATGTAAATAAACAAACTGCTTCACCATGGTGCTGGTTAGATAATGGCTTACATAATTATTAAAAATGCTAACTTTCATATACAGATATTTACAATACTTTTTAATCACAACATAACATTAGCCTTATGTATATATGAAAATGTCCCATGCCGAGTTTCTAAAGTTGTTTTTTGTTTTACAAATAATTTTCTTTAGCACATGTTGTTAGAAAAGGATTCAGATTCAGATTCTGAGGAACGGACTTTCAAAGTAAAAATAAATAAATAGTTAATGCACAATAAAGTAATTGTCAGCGTTAATTAATTAATGCATCAACACATTAATAATGTGTTAATGTGCCCAGCCCTATTTTATACATATCTAAAGATAAAGAATTAATGCAGTTTAGATACTGTAGTCAGTCAACATTTCAAGAGTAATTTGTGATCTCCAGCGGCTTCTACTGGACTTTAGACATAATCAGTTGATATTTACAATGTTTAATTTAATGTTTTCTTTTATTAAAGACCATGATTGACAAGGTTCAAAAATATTAAAGAAGAAAAGGAATCCTAACTGCTGCCATCCCTGACTGGATGCCCGTCGTGGCTTTAGCATACCTGAACCTCAGAGAGCCAGTCAGAGTTCATGACATTTTAATACAAAAGCTCTTGAAATTTGAAGTTTCTGACTTGGTACTTGACTAGAGACATGACTCGGGACTTGATGACAAAGACTTGAGGTTTACTTGAGACTTGCAGAACAGTGACTTGGTTCCAGATCTGGTAAGCTGTGGGTAAGTCTTGAAGCGCTGTTTGGTCTTCTACAAACTGTTCCAATGTTGCACTCTCCAGGTGAAACCTGTCGTGTCCAAGTATCTGACTGAGAAGCAGCTCCCGTACCAGGAAGACAGCTACCTGTCCCGGCTGCGCCTGTTTTTCCATAAATACCAGGAACTGATGGTGTTTGCTCCGCCCATCACAGAGCTGGTCGGGGTGCAGTGATGGAGAGTGGCTGATGGGAGGAACTGTCCAGAGTATTGATTTTAAAGCACAAGCATTTCTGCAGATGAGTTGCAGCGTGCAGGTTCAAACAGCTACAAGCACACAACTTAAGCACTGAATCAACATGTACATTAAATCATGGCTGTTCTTTTTTATTTTTTATATTACCTGAATGGCTAGGTTATACTACATTTTGAGAGTTGATATAATAAAACCATGAAGATGAACCGTGCTTTCTGATTAGAAAATGGACCTAAAGTCACGTTGATCACAGCTCATGAACTGTCCTGGGATCTGTCTCATCAAACGAATCCAAACCAGTGAGTTTTCATTTGATGTTTTCAAACTAGAACAAGAAAACGTTCAGGTCCTCATGATCAACCACCATAGCCTCCTACCTCTGAATATGGCGCTATGTCTTCTGCTGCCTCAGCTACATGAAACATCTGTGACATCTATGACAACGCTGCTAGCGGTCACTCTCGCTTCTTTCTGCGAGACCAGTCTGAAGTATAGATTAGAAATTAGAAATGAAGGATTAAGCTGATGAATATCTTTGTGTGCAACTTGCACAGAACACCTCTCCTTTCCTTTTACCCTTCTTACAAAATTATTGTTATGACATTTTTCCTCAAATAAAAGTAGAGGCCTTCGCTTACTTCAGCTACTTACTACACCAGGCCTTTATTTGTATTTTCATTTTTTGAATGTGACTTATTTTCTACAACGCCTTATTTTGAAGCCTTAAAACCAAAGTTTAGGTTTAATTAATAAGCTACCAGCTTGAATGTTTTGAAGGGAAACTTGTGCATGTAAAAACTCATGTTTATACCAACGCTAATACTGAAATGATGTGTAACGTAGCAGTCTTTCACGTCGTTCACAAAGCTGACTGCGCACAGTTCGGACCCAGTTTTTCCATGTATGATGTTTTTATTTTAATGAAGTTTTCTTCCATCCAAAATAAATTTGGTTTCTTAACACTAGGTGGCACAGTCTGTAAGGAGCTATGAGGAGGTGAGGTATTAAAGTCATAGTTTCACATTTTTGTCATGTTTCAGCTCAGAGCTGCAGAGGGATGAAAACTGTTTTGATCAGCTGAAGGAGCTTTTTTCCAGGCGTCTCAAACACTGTGACGGACAGCGGTAGAGCGGTACAGCGGTAGAGCAGTAGAGCGGTAGAGCGCTGACATGATGTTTTACTGCATCCCCAAATGACCAATCTGCTTTTACTGCTAGATCTGTCATTTTTCTTCCCTTTTTTAAAAACCTATTTTTGTCCTTTGTTTTCTTCCTGTCATGTTTGTGCTCACTGACCTTTATTTGAAGAATAAATGAATCTAAATTCCAAAAGCTGTCTGTTATTCAAGTCTTCCTCAAGTACTTCATGATTCATTTTGCATATTATTTATATTTGTGCATCCTGTATTTTGTATTTGTATACTTTTTTCTCCCCTAGGGGGCTACATCCACAAAAACTGGCATCTACACTGTTTTAGCCCACAGAAACAGTTCTAGATCTGCTGCAGACCCTGTTTCAGTTTTACGGTTGTGGTCTAACATGGATGGTCTGAAACATAAACTTTTGGAAACAAAGATGTAGTTGCACCGATTTGCTTCATGATTTGGGTCTTTCTGGGTCACAACCTTCCCCAGTTGCTGTTGACTTTCTTGTCTTTGGCGTCAGCTCTTATCCAGCCAAAGTCCGTGCTGCCTATGAGGGAAACCATGAGGGAAGCCAGTCTGCAGCAAAGCCTACTTCCGGGTCAGTTCTCATGCCCAGTGAGCACGACTGGCTCCCTGACAGAATAATGTCCACAGAGAACTTTTCTGACAGATCTCAAACAGCAGTATGGTTGTGGATCAGCCTCTCGGACTGGTGCAGGCACGTTTCCAAAAGCACCGAACCACAACAGTTTGGTTTACAAACTGATCTGGGGTCTGCAGTGGATCACCACATTTCAAACTTGCCAGAGTAGTGTGACTGCAGATGCAGTTATAACACGAGTTTTAGATTTTAAATTGAAAACACGTTAATGTAGATGTAACCTAACATGGGGAACCCTGGAGGCTACAAGTTTAAGGAGGAGAAGCGGTGAGGAATCGGTTGAGTTGGGGGGACAGTGTCAAACCTGTCAAGTAACAGATGAAGTTCACTGACCCAATCCATGTTGATTTTGTCTTGTGTACAACCCAGTCTGGACCACTGGACCACTGGTCCTCATCCCACTCCCCTCCAGGTTTCACTTGTACCAGTCTGATCTTCCAGGAACCTTCTCCTCACCCCCTCCCTGTGAGCAGCTTCTTGATGTCCTTTGTTACCTGCGACTTGTTGTTAGCACAGCAGTAAACATTCCTTGCTGGAACAATAGAGTCATTACAAAAGCTGAAGGGCTGTCGTCTTCAAAGCTCACGGAGCGCCGTCCAGTCTGTCTCATGTGAAACAACCCTCAAGTTTCAAATTTGTCCTCTGACCACCCTCACAGTCTTTTTCTGTATTTTCTCACATAGCAGCAGGTGTGGGGGACCAGATCGTGGTCTGAGTGATCCAGCCAGGAGAATTAAAAAGAGATGTATAAAAAAAACAAAAATTAAAAATGAAATTAAAACAGTTTCAATGAAGCAACCACCACAAGTTTAATTGTCTCCTGGACTGGAACTCTGCCATCTGAGTTTTTGTAAATGCCTGCACTTCATTTGTGTGTATAGATTTTAAGCATTATTTCTGTCCCAGTAAACACATCAGTGTCCTAAAACATTTCTCATGAAGTGGTTTTGTGGCCAGTGGACAAAGGACTATTGTGTGTACTACCATGGAAATATCTTTTCCACACTTATAAGTCACATGACAGTGGGGAGGTGGGGGGTTACAGAGCCATTTCTTCATGAATTTGTGGATAAAGACCCAGAAATTCCTCAGATGTGACCATCTCCTTGTTTAAAGGACTTGCTTTTACCAAAGGCAAGACATTTTATTTAAGTTAAAATAATGATGCTGCAGTAACCTAAACTAGTCTGACAAAAATAAAAATGTTCTGGACAGCTAGCATCTTGTCTCTGCATTAGAAATGCACTTATTGAAACATGTGAAGCCTCCTCAGGAAACAGTTTGCACCATTTTAAGGCCTGATATGGTTTTGTGGTCAGTTAGTCAGCAGATAGTTTATTTTATTGAGCTGACAGTTCCCTGGAAGAATCAGTGGAGGAAGCTGATGAAGGAAAAAGCTCAGATATGCAGACTTGGGAGCAGAAGCTGAGCAGCGAGGATAGAAAGTTTGGGTGGTTCCAGAGGAGGTGGATGTAGGGGTTTCATAGCTGGATCTACACTTTCATTACTGGGTGAACTGGGTATAGCTGGGCAGTTTGAGGAAGATGGCTGAAGAAATGTCAGATGAGGCGCCAGATGTAGCCAGTGGATCTGGATTAGGAGGAATAATTTGAGTTGGGGACCAAAAGTCTAGTTTTAGTGAACCTTGTCGGTTAATGAAAAGGAGGGAGTGAAGGTAGAGTGAGATGAAGTCCACCAATCAGGTGCAGAACAGAAAAACCAGGAAGTGGTAGTTTATTGAAGGAAGTGGGTGTGGCCTACTTGACTGTCTGAAACCATGCAGGTGAGTGGGTTTGTTCTTGTTTTGCATGTGGATTGTACAGATTTGTTGGATTTGTTGAAAATGACAAAGCTGGTTGGGCTGTGGTAGCAATTTTGTGGTGCAGGTAATGCAGATTTCTGTCTGTTGGAGGGAGTGACTCTGGGACGCCAGAAATCCCTGTTTAGCCTCCTGGAGGTGTAGTGGGACTAACTAAATGAAACACCGTTGAAGGGAGGTTCCTACCTGAAGACCCGGAGACATAAATCATCACTGATCACAGGGTAGTTTATGTTTTTAGTTTTTACTCTTTATATTAGTTCTGTCTCATTTCTTGACATAGGTCAGACATCATAGATCTGTTCATCCTCACAAGTGGACGTGTTGCTGCATTGTATCTATGTGTTGTGTTGCTGCATGGTATCTATGTGTTAAATGCTATAAAGTCTATTGCACTAAACATATTGTGAAGGAAATTTTTAATCGTCCTATCTATCTTGTATTTTTTATTTAGTTATTTCATCTTTAGCAATGTATTTGTCCAAGCAAACCGGTTTAAAAGTAACTTGCCTTTCTTAAACAGGCGACTACACATCTCACAGATAACCAAAGACAACAAAAGGCAAAGTGTGGTCCTTGATCAAGGGTCTGGCAGAAGGAAGACAAAAGGACAATTGTTACCCTTGATCAAGGAACCCTGTAAACATTCCTAAATTCAATCAGGAACCCTGTAATTCAATCATTCCCCTACAGGTGAGAAAAAGTCCCTTACCTTCCTCACCACCTGCTGTGGCCCACTCTATCTGCAAAACCATCAACATCTTCTGTCCTGGTGTAAATGAGAAGCCGACTCTGTGTAAAGCAGAGTCCTCATTCACTATTCTGCGTGCTGCTGTCTGACAGCTCTCCTTATGCTGCATAAGTTTTGTTTCTTTTCTCTTAGAAATTCAGATGTGACCTCTTTCCTTTTTATTTTTTTCCACAACAGTGTGTGTGTGTATATATTAGTCAGTTAGGTATATACTTCAGTTCTTGAGCCGAGAAGCTGCTTATACCAAAGGAGAAGTAAAGGTAAATATGCAGGCAGCTTTTTCTTTGACAAAACTGAAGAGGTCAGTCCAACCACACACCAAGGGTCTAAAAAGAAGCATTAAAAGATGGAGGAGAGGCAAGTGTAGGAAGAATGGGTGTAATCAATAATCAATACATCCACGTCTCAGTGGGAGACGACCATGGAGTCTGTAATATTTTGTCACTCAAGTTTTTGTGGCATAGCTTAACACAATTTGGATCTTTTTTAACTGTGTATGTTTTGTGTCTGTCTCATATTTTGTTTTATTGAAGTGATGTAAATTTTATTGACAGGAATCACGGTGTTGTTCTGTATACTACTACATAATGGTCCATCCAGTGCCACACTTAGCAATGGACGGAAAAAAAAAGTGATAGTGGGAGCACCAAAGCTTTTCTTTTCTTTATATCTACCAAGGAATATTGAAACATACTAAGTTGTATGCCTCTTGCCATGTCAGTTCATTGTGGTTAGAACAGTACTGTATATTGAAGAACACTGCATTCTAATCTGACAGAGGTATCGGTACATGCATAAGTGTCTGCGTTATTAACAGCTCCGTATACTCCACATGCAGTAACAGTGTTTGTTCCAGCATGTGCAGGAGAGCGGTTACAACTTCTGAACGTGACCTGCACACAATGTGGGAATGTTTATCCAGACAGGCTGTCGTTGACAATAAGCACAAGCCCATCAGCTTAAACCAACAGAGCCGCCTCAGACTGTGGACCCACAACAAAAATAATTTAACTGATGCTAAACTAACCCATCCATTAGACCTGAGCTCTACATCTTGCAGAAGGCTGTGTGGAGACGGAGCCTGTCCCAGCTGTGATGGGGCGAGATATCCTGAACAAGTTGCCAGTCCATCGCAGAGCTAACACAGACAACCAAGCGTACTCACACTCAAACTCATAAAGAATTTAAAATCTGTTTGGACTGTAACAATAAGTGAAGCACCCTGAGAAATCTCATGCTGCGAAAAAAAAGAAAGAAAAGAAAATCAAGTAGAGGACCAACTGAGCAGCAGGTCCCAGAGCTCTCCTTCTCAGAGGTGACATTGATTTTAGTAGCCACTTCTGCACCATGCTACCTGGGTAAACAACAGCACATTAATAACATTGAAGGCTTTATAAATGCCTTGAGAAATTGTAACAACCTGATATTTATCCGTTATTTATTATGTTTTTACATGCATTTGATGAAACTTTTTCCTTCTCATGTTTAAGTCTCAAGTTCATGTGAAATTTAAGTTAATTATCCTTATATTAGCAGAGAATTGTCAAGGGAGAATCGTTTGCGGGTTTTTATTAGCAAACCCAGTGTTTCACTTGTACTTATGATGCGTAATTGATTTAAAAGTTTATTAACCTCAAAACATATAATTGTATTTTATTTTTGAAAGGACTGCAGGCTAAGATGTTGATCTACCACGAGAGGAGACGGGAGAAAGAAACAGAGACAAAAAAGAAAAAAAAGTACCCGGTGAGCGCGTGTGCAGCTGCATGGAGTTGCTCCGTTGCAGTTTATCCACCAGGCTAGACCGGGACAGCGGTGAGCAGCCCTGCAGGATCTGGAGACGGCGGGGACTTCCATGTCAGCTGACACCGTTCAGGAAACTCAGAGAAACCCACCTTCCTGGTGGGAGCCATTAATCCTGACGGTGTGTAGGTATTTTTCTTTGAGTTCCAACTTGAAAAGCACACACGGATCATGCAGGCTTGCACAAAGTCTTTAAAAGTACTTTTAAAACAAACAAACAAAAACTTTGTCTGTCTGTCTGTCTGTCTATCATAGAATCTCTGTAAAACATAACTGCCTACTCAGAAAGTGCTATTTATTCATCCACCAAACTTTACCCTCCTTTATCCACCAGAATGTTCATTCTCTGTGGCACATTATTCATTCACTGCATCGGCTTTTCAATAAAGGTAAACAAACTCAATTTTCTACCCCAAAATCTCATCATTACACAAAGACATTTTCACCAAAAAATAAATGTCAACATGAGCAGGCACTGAATTGCAGAAAAACAAGCATCTGCACTGGTGGACTCTCTAATTACTAGATTTGACCTGCCTGACTGCCTTATCCTATATTCTTCTCACTCTTCCATTGTATTTAATCAGTGAGTATCACCAGAGTTAACACAATGACAGCTTTATTAATTTATTTTTGATGCTCTTGAAGCAGTCAAAAGGTTATAAAAGACCTGGGGGATAACTGTGAAACCTGTTTGGAAGCAACTTGTGCTAAAAAAAAGAAGTACAAGAGTACATATGACATAAGGAGCCAAATTGTGATATATTGTTGTATGTACTAGGGATATCCGTATCCGTATCTGTTAACCATATGAATTATCTGTATCCGTATCCGTACTCGAGTGGGCAGGGCCTAACCCGGAAGTGGGCGGATTTTAACCCGGAAGTGGGTCTGGTTTTCTTGAAACGGGTGGGGCTTTAACCAGTATGTTATTTTAAACATGCAGTTGATATGGGTTGATGAGAAATTATTTATTGCTGATTAGAAAACTATTTCCAGGACAGCATCAGCACTGGGCTTCAGATCAATGTTTTTGATCACGGGGGTGTTCTCTGTGAGTAGGGGAGGGGCTGTGATGCTGTGGGGGGTGGGGGGGTGTTATCTGTGTGAGTAGGGGAGGGGCTGTGATGCTGTGGGGGGTGGGGGGGGGTGTTCTCTGTGTGAGTAGCGGAGGGGCTGTGATGCTGTGGGGGGATGTTATTCATACTCCTGTTTTTCTGTTGTTTTTCTGTTTTACAATTCTACTTCTACCACTTTCTACCAAAATGACAACTGAATATGAAAAGAAGAACTCTGTATTTTTATCTGAAAACACTACATGGGGGGTATTCCAGAGGAGGTGGAACAAGCCCTGTGATAAACCCTCAGTTCAGTGTTTGGTGGACCTGCATCGAATAAAAGCTGACCTATCAGTTCCAGTGCACTGATTAGGAGTTTGTTCAATCAAAATCGTGTCAGTTAACCCAGGTTTCCATGTCAAAGTCAAAGTCAAAGTCAGTTTTATTTGTCAATTTCTTCACATGTACTTGACATACAAAGGAATCGAAATTACGTTTCTCACTATCCTATGCGTTACATGGACAACAGTAAAGTGCAGATGCA
>JBAMYA010048044.1:0-10054 GCA_037176975.1 Arrhamphus sclerolepis
ATACATATATATATATACATAAGTGTCATTACACCGCTAATTAGACACCTCCCTCACTGCGGTGATGTAATTGGAGAATACAGGTCTTTAAAAAGAGGTGGAAACAAAAACTGAAGTCACATTTAGTTCACCTGTATTAGAGAGAAGTCAGGCATCTCTAGTCGAGATTCACAAAACTCACATTGTTCCAATGTAAATTAAATCGAACGTGTGAGAGGGACATTGAGGTAAATATAACATGCGTTGACAGGGACAGCGATGTATGTTTTCTGTTGTTTCCATTTTTTTAGGTTTAGGCAGCAAACTATAGCACAAGTTTCAGATTTGGGTTAACACACACTATCACATCATCACTTCGACAAACTTAGACAAACCTCTCCATTTCCTGGGTTGGCACAGTGACACTGATAACATTTAGCTACACACTCGTTTAGCATCTTACGTACATTGAGGGACTTCTACTTCAGAGTCCAGACTGCGCTGCACACGTGAATTCTGAGTAAGTATCTGTACGTGACACGTCAGGATGAGGTAGATCTTTGAGTAGGTCTGCTATATATACAGAGATGGACAATAATGATCCCAAAGGGAGTTGTGAAGTCGCCTACGAACTAAATCTTAGTTGCAACAAAAACTGAAGGAACGTTTTTCTGTCCTGTTTTGGATACACCAACAGTTATGCCAGAGGTTGGGGGTTTGGTTCCCACCACGAGCCCCTGCAGCGAATAGTTAATGCACTCTTGGTCGTGTAAGGAGCTTTGCTTGATAGCCTCCTCCTAATGGCATATGTGAGCGTATCTGCGAGGCTCTTTACTGGCTGATGTTAAGCTCACATGGCGAACCACTGTGATCTAATCTTTAAATGTCTCTTCCACTCTCAGCAAGTCACCTACAAGCTTCACTGAAGTTTTTTCCAACTATGAATGATGACTGATTTGGGGATAAACAGGCAAATACATCTGTGATGGCTCACTGCCGATTATTATTCTACAAGAAAATGGGATCATAAATTCATTTGGTACATCAAATGCGTGTAAGGAAAGACGACATGAAAGGAACATTTCTTGCTTTTTTTTTTCTTCCTGCCGCTGTTTGCACTGAGACTGTCACTTCAGCGTTCGAGGCGTTCGACGGGTAGAAGCGTTAACTTTATTGAAGATTTTGTTTTCTGGCAGCAGCAGCAGCGAGCTCCATCTTCGAGGTCGTCCTGAGGCTAATCCCTCCAGCAGTCCCACAATCCACTGCTGTCTAACGCATCAGCTGAGCAGCCGCGGGATGAGATGCAAAAACCAAACTCTGTCACTATCTCTAACACACAGACACACACAAAAAGCCTCGACAAAAGCATCATTTCCACTACATACTTGATCCCCCCCACTGAAGTCTGATTTCTGCCTTTGATGCGCACATACACAGTAACCTTGGACTACAACACACACCTGATGACAAACACACCTCCTCCTCCTCCTGCCACTGCTGCAATAGTGTTTTTTTATTTTTTATTAACTACTGAGGCTGGAAACAGACAGCAATGGTTCCCACAAACTGAGATATAATAACAGTGGAGGAAGAGGAGGGGATGGGGAGAAGAAAAGATGGCAAAAAAAGGAGAGAAGAAGAAGAGTATGTGGCTGAATGTGACACTAGTATCCAGTTTCTGCCTTTTCTTTTGTCCAGTTATATTAAATGTGTTCCTGGTTCATAAGGCATCCTGGCTTGTTCTGAAACTCGCACAAAAACATTTTGTGCTCCTGAAATCAATAAATATACTTTATCTTTTTTTCTGACAGTTTTTTTTTTATGTTAATACCATGGAGAATCTGTGTGCAACCACTTGTTACTGCAGTTTGAACAAACTTTATTTTTCTGATGCTGCATTTATCAACAATAATGGAAAACAAGAATTACGCCATTTATGATCGAGTTTAGCTGACCCTGAGTCAGTGATGGTAAACAGCGGTGTTTTGAATCAGCTTTGACGTCGACAGTTAATCAAAGTCTTCCGTGACAATGTCTTATGTTTACAGTCTTATCAGACCAGCCAGCCGCCAGCCACGTTGCTTGAGCTGAAGTTGGTTACTGTATCACCAACTGCAAAAACGTCAGTGTATTTCAGGTTCTAAATGCAGCGTCATCACGTAATTGGCAGGTTATTGCTAACGTGCTAATGCAGCGATGGCTCTAAAGTTAGCATTGTCGTAGAGGTCTTGGTGTGCTTTGAAAAGAAAATATCTTTATTGGAGTTGCACATTTTTCTTTCTATTTCTTCATTGTATCTGGCGCTGTTGTTGCTAGGCTACTATGCTGTGTAGACACGCTGATGTTTACGTCATTTGATGGTGCGCTCCTATTGGTTGGTTAGCTGACAGAGATCGTAGACGCAGTGACAGGCCATCATTTTTCAAAGATACTGGTGTTTGAGCACACCAGTTATTCTCAACTCCTGAAAGACAGCGGTACAACCTGGACAGGTCCCCAGTCCATCAAAGGGTCGCTCAATAAATTGTTTTCTTAATTCTTGGATTACATATTTGGGGTGCTGTGCTGGCGGTGTGTGCTAATTAAATGTGTTATTATCAGGCCAAATTAAAAAGACACGAGAACAGAAGGATGAGCTACGTGTTCTCGCTCCGACTGAGTGCTGGCTCTAAGCTCCAACATTAGAAGACACAAATGTCAGAGCTCAGGTAGTGTTTTTATTTTCCGTCTGCCAGCATCCTCACAGTCCATTTCCAGAGCTGTCTCTCTTTCAGTGCCTCATTAGCCTAATTGGATTAACGAAGACAAACTTCTGATGGACTGCTGATTTTGGAGCAGCTTTATTTATTTATTTATTTATTTATTGTTCTCAGACAACTCACTCAACTATGTTTTGCAACACAGACTTTCCACTTGTTCTCATGCAGTTACTGCAGAAAATGACAAGTTTGTGCAGAGTGAAGTAATACTGTAGAATTGTTATCAAAAGGAATCATATCATGTTGAATAAAGTACAAAAGAAGCACAATATGACATCTAAATCAGCCAAGTCCCTTTGACCTTTGAAATTAATGACATGGCTGTGTGTGTTTCTTCATTCATTTTGAGAAGATATTCCTCTCATGCTGACAGCGTGCTTTGTTTTTTTGTCGAGAATATACATATATATATATGTGTGTGTGTGTATATATGTATACACACACACACACATTTACACACGCAAACACACACACACAAGCTAATTTTACAAAAATCACAACTTTTGACAAAAATTAAGAACTTTTTGTTGTAAAATATTTTCCAAACGTAACATAAACCTGCTGCTCTCCACCTCAGTTATTCCACTTTTTGACGTCAGTACATTAAAACTTCCTCAGAAATGTTCTGGTCAGAAGTTTATGATCGTCTGCACACTCATCAGAAGGGTTAAAATGAAGTTGCGGCCGATTTTCAGTCTAACTTCAGTATTACGTTCAGACTGAATTCTTGATCCTGTTTGTGGAATATCGACATTAAGCTACAAGAGCAGGTTACATGAGGATTTTTATGGAGGAACGCACTCATGAAATGAGTTCTTCAGAAGTGCTAGCCAATAGCTGGACAACAATGGCTGCTCTCTTTTACCCAATTAGAGCCTGAAACACAGACTGGATCTGTACTGGCAGGGTCAGGAGAGGGTCATGTAAGGACTGGTTGATTCTGGGCTCCAGACTCCACGCTGACCAACTCAGGCCCAAATGACTTTTTTTTTTTTTTTTTGTGAGACAACAAACAGGATTACATAAGAAGATTCCTTGCTGTACGTTTGACATCCACAGATGTTCGTGGTGGCTTCCAGCGCCTCTGGTGACAAAGAGTTTTGGCTTGTCCACTTTTATGTGTGTGCCTTTAGTGCGCTTCTTTGTGTCACGCTGACTGTTTTGGGGCGCTGGCGCCTCAAGGCCAAGTGCTATTAGCCAGCGCTGGCGTGCCACCGACCCCCCCCAGACCCCAGTTTTTGTTTAACCCAGATAATTTTGGAGAGGGAAGCCACTAAAGCCACCCACATTCCCGGGGCGCTCTGATTGGCCGTGACAGACTATAAAGAGGAGCCTGATTGGTGGTGACAGCTGGGGTCCTCCAGCCAGTTTGGTGACCCAGACAGAGGGGGGCTGGGGGATTGGGGGGCAGGAGTGAACAGCAAACAGCAAACAAACAAAAGCTTCCAGGATCATGCAACCAATTAATAATGGTCCACGTTTCACAGCTTCTCCCACTCATCTTTTTTCCTTCCTGTCCTTCCTGCCTCTCCATCTTCTCAGATCCCGTTCATTTCACCTCTCATCAATGTTTTTCATTTTACCAGTTCCTCTTTTCTTTCCTCCTTTTGTTTCGCCTTTACTTCACAGTCTCCTGTCTCTCAGCACCTGTCGTTTTTTGTTTTTTTTCTCCCCTCCCTCTTCCATCACATAAATCCTTTTCATTTCTGACTCCACAGGTGTCGCGATGGAGGGAGGATGTGTAGCCATGGAAACGGCGCTGGCCCTCGCCGGAGTTAATGCGGCGCTGAAAACCCCGACAAGATCTGCAACAGCACACATTAAGCGCTCAAAGCCGGGCCAGCCCACACAAGGGGATGCACACGCCAGATAATATTGTGTTTATCTTCATAGAAATGTGGTTTTATGAGTTTGGAAAAATGTGATGCTATCTGCGTGCGTGAGTCCCTGTGCACGGACACGTGTGCACTCCCGCATGAATAAAATATCGGACTTTTTCTTTGCACCCACATATTTCAACCTTTTTCTTCTGTACATCTTTGCACATACATCTCTCTGCACAGCAGCTTTCCTTCCTTGGTTTTAAATGGCCTGTCAATCAAAATTGTGTTGTTTTTTGTTTTTTAAGTAATAATGAATAAGAATCTTCATTAAAGTCATGTGGGGATTTTATTCATTTATTTTTCCCTCTTCCTGGAAAAGAGAAAAAAATAATCTGAAAGAACTTTGATCATCAGCTTTCAGAGATAATTTGAACAAAAATCAAATGAGTCAGAGCCATTTAATTAAATCTGTAATAAATCATTTTATGATCTAGTATTTTCTGATTGACATCCTTCCCATGCTGTTAAATTTGGTATCAGTGTCTCTTTAAAAATCTGATCTGACATTTCTAAATCTGAGCTTTGGTTTGAATATACGACCCCTAAATGCACTTTTGCCTCTTTATTCGATGGAAACTGAATGCCTCCAACTTCCTGTCTAAATGTGCACCCATTTATTTCATTTCAGTGCTTTTCCGTTAAAATGCTCAATTATCGGATAAAACGTCGCAATAAATGATTGAAAGTGAGGAATACTTTCAATACAGCACATCGTTGAGTGCATGTAGACACATTAATGAACGGTTTTATCTAAACTTTAGTTCATGAACAGTTACAGGTCTGCTGTGAGAAACATTAACATAAATGTCACTTTACTTTGACACCATAGCAGATTAAAATCAGGCTTCTAATGTCACATTCCTGTTCTCACAAAAGTCCTCAAAGTTGCTTTACAAGAGAGAAAAGGCAGCCCATCGAAGAGAAAGAAGAATACACCTGCTGTGAGATTTGTCATTCAGGCTGCTCTTAACTGCATTTATTTCCTTTATCACCTCATTTTTTTAATTAGCACTTCTCCAAGATTTAAATGAAGTTTCTGAAGACATTTCACCTTCCATTGAGAAGGAATTGTCTGTTGTATCGACACAGAAGTCAAGTTGTTTTGATTCAAACCTCTGAGTTAACACAACCTGGATAACAGTTTACACCAGCTCATAAACAGAAAAGTTTAAATCCTGCCAGGAAGCTGGTAACAGAAACACCAAATAAGCTTTGTGTGTTACAGATGCACGCTAATGTCTCCTGAACACTTCCAAATGCACACAGTTGCCAAGATAATTGCTCAAAAGTCTTGTCCGCAAGGTTTCCTGTGATGGTATCAGGGCAAGGAGCTAAATGGAGGAGACCAGGAGGCAGAAGATAAAAAAAAAAGTCTTTTATGATGAAAAAAAAGGGAATTCAAAACTAGAAATGATGCAAACAGACAAGACGAGGGACCAGGAGTGAATAACAAAAACCAAGAGGACACAAGAACCAGGAATAAACAAGAACCAGGATGAAACAGGGGGTGAAAAGAAGAGTGGAGCAGGAAGCATGAAGAGGCAAGCGCTGATGAGACACAGGTGAAGACAATCAGGACAGATGGGACCAGGATATCAAGAAACGCAGAATGAAACCAAGCGCGGAGTCAGACTGTCAAAATAAAACAAGAAGTAAAAGAACACTTCAACACAAGAGATACAAGAAAACATGACGAGACTCAAGAACTCTCAAAAACACCAAAGCAAACCCAGATCCTAACGCTTCCCATCACGTCTGTTTATGCTTCTCTTCACCTTTTTGGGGTCGCTTCGGTATATGGATTTCACATCTATGCAAATTTTCTTCTCACTCCAAATTAATGATGATAATATTCTCTGGACTCTCTGATCGGTTCACTGGCAATGATGCTGCTATATTTACTGGAAAAATAACTCAAAAGAAAAGAAAAATAGCATCACGCACAGCAAACACATCCAGCTGTCTAATTATCTGTTCTCCGCCAAACCTGGTTTGCTGCCATGACAGGTGTGTGTGTGTGTGTGTGTGTGTATGTGTGCACAGTGGGGTGTGATGGGCGGAGAGAATACTAATATGACAGTCTGCTGTAGACGAGAGCGTGCACAGCGAGACAAGAAGAAGGAAAGCTCGTGCACGAGCATGAACTCAATGACTCGCTCCGCCAAGTACACACTGAAACACACAGGCTGTCTCGCACCTTCACATACAGAAAAAAATACACACCTTCTGGCAAAGATGCAGCCGTTTTTAATGCACACATTTACACACACACAAAAAAGGCAGATGAAGACACACATGCAAACCAAGCATGCACAGAAAAATGTAAATTGCTGTTCAAGGACACCCCGAGTTTTAAGAAGAACGCCAACTCAGCACTGCTAAAGAAGCATGCACTCTGTACAGAAACATCCCGCTACTGTCAGAATGCACACAAAACTTTGGTCAGCATCGCTTTCTGACCTTCTCCCACCACGTTTTTGAGAACGTCTGGAAGGCCGTCGCCAAGGACGACCAATGCCAGCAGACGTCACGTGAGTCAGAGCATCAGCAGAGGTCACCTGTACGCTGACGAGGACGGCGCACTGCCATAAAAGGGGTTTTCAGTGAAACGGTGACATGAGATAGCCTTTCAAGAGCTGATTTATTCCCAAACTGCTTCTCTCAACTTCAACTCTCACATCTTCTTTGTATGTGAAGTTTTATTTATCCATTTGTACCTGCCAACATCTCCTCCATGTCCCTGAAAAACTGATATAAGCGTCAGGCGTTGCTTTGTTGCATCAAACTCGTCTCTGTGCAGATAAAGATTACGTAAACTGCAGGAGCGGCCGTCAATGAACATCGCCGGCGTTGAATCACTGGGAAAATGTCAGATGTGGGCGACAATTCAGGACTGTAGCATGGAACAGTTAGCGTAGGTGGATTCGTTTAATTGCACATTATTTCACTGTCACCGTCTGGATGTTTTCCAGGGGACTGCAGGACAGATATTCAAGGTGTTTGTTTTTTTTTAAATGATCAAAAACCAAAGAATACATGAGGTGCAACACATTTCCCGTGCCACATGACATCGCCACTAAGACAATGTAATCAATTGACAAAAATACATAGAAATTGTTCATAAAATGTACAAAAATTAAGCACTTGTAAGCAGTAGAGTCATTCAAAATAAACTAAAGTGCTGATTATCCACAGAAAAGCTCCTCAAACTCTCAAAAGAACAACACAGGCACCTTTAAGAAAAACTGCCACACTTTGTTTGACTTGATTAAATTCAAGCTGCATCAGGTGTCTGGAGTATGACCACAGGAACCTCAGACTCTCAGCTAAAAGTTGACTTATATTTGCGTTTTAACCCATAAGACGCTGAGACCTGAGTAGGGATGAAAGTGGTAAAGAAAATGGTTGGATAGATAATGTTTGCAGACTTCACGGTCTGATTTAAGAGCTCATCGCTGCAGCTGAGGGAGCACCTGAGTGGGTGTTTGCTTTTGAGCACAGAGTTTACTCTTATATAACCAAGAAAGTTCAAGCTCAGCGAATGTTTCCTTAAACTTTAGTCGTCCACTGATTTATCCACGACATTTTATTTATATGGGCTTCCTCATTTTGCAGAGTTGAGTTGTTACTTTCCTGGATGAGGGCAAACACGCATGTGTCACTTTGATTAGACATCAGCATGCACCAATTTAACAGACAGGTTGCTATAGACACCAACTCTGTAAAACTTAAAGCTAACGAGCCAAATCTGACCCACAATTTAACTTTATCTGGACCACAACAGAGTAAAAAGACAAGATTTGAATGGAGCTGTCCGTTTGATTCAGTTCTGACATCAAAAAGTGAAATAACTGAGGTGGAGAGCAGCTGGTTTATGTCACAAAGTCAGGATTTAGGAAACGTTTAAAACAAAAGGTTAATAGGCTATGTTTTTGTCAAATTAACTTTTTATTAACAAAAATTTGTAATTTAAGGACAAAAACTTGAAATTATACAAAATTTCCAATTTTATGACTTGGAATTTTATGTCAAAATGTTGCCAAAAAAATTTCAAGAAAAAAAATTTAATTTTAACTTAAAAATGTTACAACTTTGTGACAGTTTTTATTGCATGATTTAAAAAATAGTCTCAATCTTGCAAAGTTTGAAAATTTATAAGAAATTTTGCTTCTTTTTTTGTAAATTTATGATATAAGCACTAGTCTCAATTTTCTTTTTAGAAAAATGTCTAAAACTTTAAATTGTACAAAAACAAGTGACTTTAGTACAAAAGTCTCAGTTTTATAAAGGATGCAATTTTTGTGAAATTTGAGATTTCTTTTCACAAAAACTTGACAAAAATTTCCTTTTTATGAAAAATGTGATATTGTGAAATTTGCTATTTTTATAACAAAATTGGCTTTTTTACAGAAAAAAAGTAAATTTGCAATCATACAAGAAAAAATTGTGATTTTCGTACAAAAGCATTGAATTTATGACAAACGTTACTGATGTCGAGATTTTGTGGCAAAGATTACCTTTTTTTTTGGTTTGTTTGTTTTTTTTATAACTGAGTCCCGGAACTAGCGAAAATCTGATGACATAACTGGTTGAGACTATGAAGAATAACCCTTTTAACGGTAACCATGGTGATGATGTGGCCCAGGATGAAATAGTTTCACACCCTTTGAGGAGACACTCACAGTAAAGCACCTCCTGCTTTGATTACCTGCATTCTGAAATCTATTGATTGAGCTTAGCTTAGCTTTTTCTTTTACTTCGTAACAAATTGTTGTTTTCTATGGACAGAGACTTGACTTACTAGAGTCTTGTTATAGATGTAAATCCTTAATTATAGCTTCAATTAATAGTTAATGGCATTAGTAGGAAGCTGATATTTAACCTCCATACTTTAATTGGACAAACATTATTTCTATTTTGTAATTTCAAACATCAGAAAAATACTATATTTGTTGGGCGTCTTCTCATATTTTCCCCTTTTTATCCAGATCAGGGTTTGGCTTCAACTGGGACGCAGCCTCCATAACCTGTTAATTGGTAAATATTCTTATTTTTGTCATTTTTACTGTGCCATAATATCTGATGTCGTGTGATATTGTTATGTGAAATTGAGTAAAGGTCTAAAAACTGAACGCATCTTGCCAGGCCGTGACTGGGAGAGGCTGGAGTCTGTGAAGTCATCAGGCGAGAGCCTCAGTTACACCCTGGACAGCTCATCAGTCCATTACAGAGCCGAGCATGAAATCATTATGCAGAAATACCGAATACGCCATTAAGAATCATGATGATATCTTCACATTAGAGCTGTAACTGATGGACTACACCCACCGCACACATGCACACACACACACACACTCACACACAACGGATGTGTGAAGAGCCTCCAAATGCGACAAAAATGACATCCTGACATGAACACATCATGAACTGCAA
>JBAMYA010048045.1:0-10054 GCA_037176975.1 Arrhamphus sclerolepis
GTGATCTTAGCACCAAAGAATTTATTTCCATTTCAGTTTGTGGGAAACACATGAACCCAACAGGAGAGAGTGGGAAAGTAGTGGCATTGTGCTCCGTTCTCCCTGCCATCACCCTCAGACATCAGAAGGGGCAGAATTTGATCCTGAAAGCAATTTTCAAATTCAGTCTGCAAAACGACATGTAGAGTAAATCTAAAATGGTTAATTTATAAATCAAGTCAATTATAAGCAAATGCGAAGATCTTTGACTGCCCTCAATAACAGAAAGTTTCCCTTTCCAAATAGTCAGTGTAATCAATAGAAATATAACATTACTACTTTCAGTCTAAATTAATGTTAAAATGTGTCATTAGCCTACATAAACATGGACCTTTCTGTAATAGGCATTGTTGATGCTTCTCAGCATCTAATTGGTGACTTGAATTGTTGCCAGTGTTTCCACAGACTTCATGGGAATTTCCCTGGAACTTCCTCTTTGATCCTGTGTATGTGCTGCTGTTTTTGTGAGTTACGTCTTTGTGGAGGTAGGATTAGATGCATCATGTCTGCGAGTGACACATCAGCACTCATTTATGTGGAAGTTATTATCCAAAGGCAAAATTACCATCACATTGACAGTAAAAGCCCGTCTGGAAGAGACACTTCCATTTATGGTAGCTGAAAATTTCCGCTGTAATGTGATTTGAGAATAAGATTAAATTTGAAGAGACACACAAAACACTTTGGGTTCTTTCTGAGTTTCAGTTAACGGCGACCCATCACAGACACTTGAGAGGGGCTTTAATGGATAAGGGGAGCTTCATTCATAAAGAATTATTGTTGACCAGAGAAGAACTTTATCCGAACATTATGGCAGCTGGGTGGCATTTAGGAAAGTGCGCCTGTGTTTTCACATAAGGGGACATGAATAATGTAGGTGCTTTAAGATAGTGTCGAATAAAAACTAGCACTGAGAGCATACTGTTTCATTACAGAGGAGTAACTATCACATTTTGGAAAGTATTCATTCCCTAAAGTGACAAACAGAACAGAAGTGGAGAGACCCTCATAAAAGACAAGAGACTGTATAAAGGAGATGGATCTAGCTGATGTGATGCCCCCTTTGGTTTGGGGATTCAGGTTTGGCTACAAGTTTTGTCATTTTTGAGAGTAACTGTTTTGAAAGTTCTGCAAAAACTCCCATTAGATAATTGCTTGTCAATAACAATATAACCCTTAATGGATACCCTGTTTTATCACATATTTAACTCTAAATAAGACCATAACTCCCACAGATTTCAATATTAACTGTATCCTTTGTACAATCTATACATGCAATTGCACAATTTGCAGCATGTGAAAAATGCTTTTGGAAATATTTCTAGTTCGCAGATGACCAGTCCACTTATTACATGCTGCACCCCACAGTGCAAAAGACCAATACAACAGAAGCTGGTCCCAGTCAAAGGGCTACATCCAGCTTGCTAAACTTTCACCACTGTGAAGTACCAATTTGTGTAGTTCCTTAAATAGCCAATAGGAGCTGGCTCCAAAAGTGAATAAATCTCCACTGATCCATGTCAAAATTTTCTGTCTGGTAAAAAACAAACAAATAAACAAACAAGTGAAATAATATGAAGCTGCAAATTTATTAATAAATAAGGTTTGTGTGCGTTTTTGTAGCTATGTGTGTAGTCTACAGTTTGGTGTCAAACAGTTACCACTTATTATATTCAGTAAACTTGATTTGTGACTGACAGCTAAGACAGTTTATTAACTCTTATTTAAAGATAATATGGCTTGTTGTGATGAGTCCAAAGGTGAATCACCTGGCACCAGCACACAATTAGCCACCCTTCAAAAACCTACGGGTGACTGCTTACAAGCATAGGCGTGGTTTTAAAATCTGATTATTTTTGTTGCATTTTTGCTTTTTGGTTGCACGCTGAATTTTAGTAAGAATCCTACTCACAGTTTTTTGAATGAGCACCCTGATCGTTTACAGTTTGGTGATGGCAGAATGAAAGCAGATAAGTACTGGCCTGAACCGGTCACAGTCTCAACCCAGTTAAAAAAATGTGAACTTGAAAAATTAAAAGAATGTGACAATGACAATTCTGTGCTTTTGTACATCCCAAGATTGTGTTTGTAGGAAGAAGGGGACTGGGTAAGTAGTGAAAAGCTTTATTATTTGATATCTTCACAGCTGGAACATATTTAATTATTGTGAGGAGCAACTTCACAGAGTTTTTATTTTCTTTCTTTAATGTGTTGCAGGGTATATAAAATCTATAAATGAATAAATGGATAGCTCCAAAAGTGAGCAAATCTCCAATGTCAACATTTACAGCCTGTTATAAAAAACAGTCTTGGTCTCCATGGATGTTCAGAAACCTGGGTGACATCATTAAAGGTTTTTCTTTCCAGTTCTTTTCATCCAGTGTCTGTTGATTTGTGGTTTGAAAAAAAGCTTATGATTCTGACTTTGTGGTTCAGCAAACGTTGCACTCTTCTCCTAGAGCTGTGTACATCCTTTGCACTCCAATAAAAAGATCATCCAAAAGTCATTAGAAAACTACTTGTAATCTAAATGAAAAGAAACAAAAAATTAGTGATCTCCATCTGGTGATACCTGCTCCCAGAGGGAAAATCCAGCCCAGTCTCATGATACAACAAGAGTAACGGAGAAGAAAACCTTGTATGTGTGCTCACAGACATCAATTCTGTCTGTGGCCTGCGTCACCATTTTCAAAGTAATTTATATCAGTGTGGATGTATGGCTGTGTCCACCATGTTTGGTGATTTTAGCTGAAGAGACAGGACTTCTGAGATGGTAATTCAGGAAAGTTCTGTCCTAGTCTGATGTGATGCGTCATGGCAGTCATGAATTTATCAAAGGCTGTCGTGTTTTCCCCATCTTAACCAGGTTTTGAGAGTGTACAAACTGTGAAAAAAAACAGCAAGTGAATCAAAAAATGCAATTTCAGGGTAGAATTACATTAAAACATCAGAGGCTGGAAAAAAAAAACAAAAAAAAACATGAAGTCTTTCACTTGACAGTCATGTGTGCTGCACCACCACCCAACCCCGCCAGCCTTCAAATGCATTGTAACAACGTTATCTCTTCATCTCTAATGCAACAGTCCTTTTGTGAGCAGATCGTGAAATGCAGTCAGAATGTGTTCCACTATAAATTACTTTTATGTCCATTAGTGTGGAAAAAAAAGAGAATCTTGTCTGAGACACAAATCAATAGGAGTTTGTGACGAATGATTTTCTGTGAGACTGGATTGGTAATGTATGTTGAGACTGTAATTACCGCAGTCTTTATGTTTTTAGTATTTGTCCTAAACATGTTCCACATCCACAGTTTTCTTCGGCCCACTTTTGACTGTGACTCGTGGCATATAGTTAGGGTGAGTGTGGCTGTGAAAATCCAGCCACATCCACCCGACATAGACCAAATATTCATTTTCTTTGGGTCTTTGGGCCACGCCTTTGCCTCACAAAATGTCAAAGCTGGTTTATGATATTTGAGCCACCTTTGGCCCACACAGCTCATGACCTTCTGGGTCATACCTGGCCCACATAAAACTTCCCAGTGCCATAACTGAGCAACAGGTCCCAATAGTAGCCCAGGTTAGGCTGGAATTTGCCTGCTGTCTGGATATTCACTCCCATTTCCTGAGAAACTACCCGTCTCTTTATATGTGTTAAGAGCTCCGACTGCAGGGCAGGTAACATACACTACTCACAAAAAAATCAGGGATGAAACTTCAGAATACACCTAAAATGCACTTTTACATGTGGACTTTTGAATGCATAGAGGTATAGAGTTGAACGTTTTTGCTGTGTTATACCCAGCATTCTTGTTAGCTTTTATTTCAATAAATTGTTCGAGATAAAGAAATTACCATTGCATGCTTTGACTTATGATATTCTATTATTATATTACTTGATATACCAACCTTCATGATATAATATCAGCGTAGCATAAACTTGTCTCCATTTTCCATAAATTTCAGTCACAAGTCGAATATCCCTAACTTTTTTGTGAATAGTGTATAATGGCTTTCTCTTCTTTGTTGCTGAAAAGCGCTGACGACTGCTGAAAACAACAAAGAGAAAGTCAGCCATACCATAAATATGCTGTAAAGCCAAAGTAATGAGGTGAAAGACACTGAAATGGTCTGGAGAGCTGAAGGGAACAACAGAGTTGTGTGATAACTCTCTGTCCATTTGTTACTGCTCATATAAAAATATTAATGGTGGTTTAAAAGGTTTCTTCATGTATCTATTGTATCATGCTGTGATACTAAGAATAGGATCTATGTGATTTCTTTTTTTTTTTTTGTAAGGAATGTGTGAAACAAAGAATCTTAGTCTACTTTGCTCATGACCTTCTGTGAAGAACCCCAGAATCCACTTCTCACAGTCTTTGTCATTGCAGCGTGACTGCAGGAAGTCTCCGCCCAGAACGCTGCGATCCACCGGATGATACAACCCATTCTGATCATTCTGTCCCTTTTGCCTGCTCAGGAAATCCCTCCATAATTAACAGGCCTTTCCCGAGGGGGCAGCGTGACTGCCTCTCCGTCTGCCTTTTTACACCACCATTTCTGCAGTTGTGCAATTGTTTGAACCATCCCTTTACCAACGTATCTGATTCAGAGTTCAGGTTATCATCCATCCAGCCCATTGACTTTATCACTTCAAAATCCATCTGCTTTGCTTAAAAAAAGAGCAATGAGTAAGATCTTTTCTTTTACTGCCTTGCACACAACATCCTCATCTGCAGAGGGTTGATAAGGTTTGCAAATCAATACGAATGACAAAACAACTGTTTATTCAGCTGTTGAGATTTCTGTATTGGATGGAAGACTCCACCTCAAGACAAGTAACTTGATTCCTCCTTAAAACAAGAGAGTCTGGTGAAGTCTTTTTTCCCCTCTGTTTTCTGGCTGTAGATAGCAAAAATAATCGGTTTGTACAGAACATTAACTACCACTGAAGACATGGAGGACATGACATTCAAGACAAATTACATTCTCCTCTTTGTAGAACAAGCATTGTCTGATCTGATCTGATGGCTCCCTCAGCATCCATACCATCATCCGTCAGTCATACATCATCAGTGCCCTCCTGGTCTTTCACAACTTTGTTTCTAAAACTTAAATCCACTTCCACCTTCCAGTTACTCTGACAGGGCTGACTTCTCCGCCGCTGCCCTCCTCCCCACCTATACCTCCCCCTGGGGCTCGTAAACGTTTGATGGGAACTATGACTAAAAACTCGGGAGCAAGAAAAAAATTAGGCTGCTATGTTGCTGGTGATTCATAATCCACTTCTGTGGTGTTAATGGGAAGCTGTATTTAAGCTGCCAATGTTTAATATAAACGTCCCGCAGCTGCTCTAAATCTGCTTTTTTCTTCTTTTTTTTAGTAAAGAGGGCAGTTGTTAATGAATAGAGAAGTGGAGGGGCTGGATGGGCTCAGACTTGGCCGTCTTCCAACAACGGGACCTTGCTTTTGGATTTTTGTTACACTGTTAAGTGACCTGAATATACAACATGGAGAGACCTCTTTCAGCGTCAGTATCTCTTAAAACTCTCTCCATTCGTGTCATTGGGATCTCATTGGGTTTTTCAAATCTTAGGTCCATCAATCCTTACTTTGGCGATCTCTCAAGGTTCCGTGAAGGTTCCGTACATGCCAAAACACTATCAAAGTCTGACTTAATAAAGAGTTTTCAACAGCACAAGTATACTACTACTTAAGATGAAGATGTTCACTTACTTTTGGCTGAAGGCGTTTTTAATTAAAGTACCAGTATACCCAGCACTGTTTTAACTCATTCAGACCTGAGGCACAAGAAACGGCTAGTAAAGTGCAGACCATCTCTGCATATTCACAGAATCACGTATTAAAAGTGTTTGCTTTTACAGGAGATTGTTAAAGGAGACAGCACATTTTAAATCAAAAAAGAAGAGCATTTAATTGGAAAAAACAAGCAGATCATACATAAACATTTAATCATTATATTTGATTTCACTGAGATACCTGTGCCTTTCGTCTGAAGAGGACTGTAACTGGCTACAGCAGATCCCTGTGAAATATGAATAAGTCGATATAGATAGTTGATTCCTGGATTTAAATAAGATGTGCAATACGCACTCAAAAACCTAGGCTTTTCTTCCTCTTCTAATATCTTCATTTATTTCTCGGCCTTCATTCTAAAAAGTGCCACAACCACAGCAGTGATCATGCGCCGCATTCCCCAAATCACGCTAACACTCATCATCAGTGTTACTACTCAGTGACTAGTGGTCAACGTGACTGCAAACTTTGAACAACTTTGTGTGTGCACAGTCATCAGATGATCCAGAATGATCTAGATATTTTTAGGACCAGAAAACACAGAGGAAGAAGCTGAGTTGCACACTTGGAAGTTGCAAGTTTTGGAAGCTGATTTCTGGTTATACACTGGCTAACTCATGCATGTTACCTGGCAGCAGCACTGTTGCCAGGTGACCACAGCTCCCAGCTAGTGGCCAAAATATACCTGTTTATAAGAAACTTTACGTAGCTATTCCTACACAAGGTAAATGTACAAATAGCAACATGCACATATTTTATTTTGTCACTAGGCAAGGTTCCAGTGGCTATGTTAAGCTTTGGTAGCCGGGGCTTTGTCAGACTGGGGTGCACTGAGAAGAAATTTGTATATACCCTCTTATCAACCACTGGGGTTGAGAGCAAATAAGCTAATTCCCAAAATGTTGGCCTATCCCTTTAAAGGCAATTTCAGAGATAGGAAAAGCAAAAGCAATTCAGAAAAAAAGCAAAAAGAAATAGCAAAAGCAATGGGGGAAAGGGAAAAGTCAAAGCAATTACATCTAGAAGATCACAGCTTCAAGCAGAAAGAGGACCAGATAGATAGAGGTCTGGACAGAGCCGGTAAACTGAACACAGATATATAAAATAAAAATAAAACATAAATAAATATAAGAATATAAAATAAAAGCTAATAAAAACTAAAAATCAGTCAACCCAGCTAACTAAAAGTTTGTGTAAAGCTTCTTTTTAAAACAACAGATTCAGCATCATGCAGGGACAGGGCGTACCATAATCTGAGGCCACAGCCTAAAAAAGGGACACGTCCCCCGAATTTTAAAAGGTGTTTTAGAGACCATGAAGAGCCGAGAGGACGGCCAGAGGAGCACAAGGTCACAAAGTCTGTCATGTACTGAGGGGCTTGACTGTGTAATTCTATAAATGTTAGCACTAAAATTTTGAAATCAATTTTGAACTTGATAGGTAGCCAGTAAAGTGAAGATAAAACTGGAGTGATGTCAGCTGTTCGAGCGGTTCCTGATAAAAGCCTTGCTGCGTATTTGAAGCAGATTTAGTGTTGACTTGTTAAAACAAGGAAGAACCAGCACCAGTGACTTAAAGAAACTGAACAAACTGTTTTTTTTTAAGGCTGGCTCTGTTCTGGGGACTGTCCTGGAGTCTCTGGAGCTGATTGTGCAAAATAGATAGAGTCTTCATAAAATGAAAAACATCATGGACAACCCTGAACATCCTCTGCACAACACAATTTTTCAGCAACAGAGTGTCTTCAGTCAGATGCTTCCTCAGATGTGCTGCAACACAGACCAAGGGTCTCATTTACAACCACTGCGTACACACAAAATGGGGCTTCAAACTTGCATACGTCGCTTTCCACGCGAAGGTTGTGATCTACAAAAAACAAACTTGATGGGAGAATGTGTGGTCCATCACGCAAGCTCTGACCTGTGCGCACGCGGATTCTGAAGATGGGGAAACTGGGGACGCAGATGGTGAGGTGGGGAATTGAAGCTTCACTGCATCATGACTCCTCTCAGACATTTAATTTCACGCCGTATCAAATAATAATCATAGATCGACTTTAGCATAACCAGTAAAAACCACAGTGTTAATTACGCTTGCGCTGGAGAACCATAAAGACCTTTCAAATAAGTAAAAATAAGGTGCTTTGCATTGACCATGTGTGGTTGAATGTGGGCATGTAGAGGGCAGGACAGGAGGCAGAACCTTAAACGTTGAGGTGCAGCAGTCATCTATAGGGTTTTATAAATCAGGATTTTTTTTTTGGCTCACATCATTTTTGGCTTTTGGGCGTACATACACTTTTAGTATAGATCTTACGCAATGTTTAGTAAATGATTCAGCTGACCTGTACAGGAAGTCTTTCCTGAACAAGTAATGATCATCTACAATGAATATTTGAAGAGACTCAAATCATGACGACTTCTGCAACAACTACATTTACCATCAGGGATTAATAAAGTATTTTGAATTTAATAGAATTATAAAATAACAAAATCAAGGACACATGCAAATGATAAAAGATTAAGAAATGATAGAGGCAACAGTGAAAAAGCTATGAAGAAAAAGATAAATAACCAAAACCAGTGTTGACAAGAATATGGAAAAATAAATCAATATGATTCAATTCCAAAAATAAATAAAAACATTCTATATTAATTCATTAATTTGTCTGTAAATGTCCTCGTTCGGCTTCATTTTCTGTTATAGATCTGTTCTAGATCTTTTTTAGTGGCATCATTTCACAGAAATCACACTTTGGGAGCCCATAAGAAATGAAAATGGGACTTAATGGCAAAAATCAATTCATGGACCTGAATTGGGATCTGAAGTCTGTGAAACCAGATGGAAGAAAAGTGTGCAAATATAAACAATGAATAAAATTTTTCTTGGGTTGACCACCTATGTTTGGAACATGAGGTTGCAGAAGTGGTCTTATAAAGTTTATACAAATTTGTCAAATCATTTTCACTCTGAAACTGGGAATTAAAAACACAAATTGTTATGTGTGCACATTTATTATATATTCAAATTCCCAATATTTCTTTTGAGAGCTGGGGGACGTGTTGTGCAGAACTTGCATCACTCTCTTTCACTCTGTAGGGAGAAAGATCCCTCTACCGCCGTCAATCTGCATGGATCAGAGTGAACATAATGAGGCGCAGTGAAACTGATGAAAGCAGGGGAATTGAAATTTCCACCTGGGTGGAACAGTAAAAGTACATTCATCACTATCTTAATTGCCACAGTGAGCCAGTGCCTGAGCTTTGGGGCTAAAATCCCTCTGACATTTGCCTTTAATGCCAGACTTAATAAAAAGAAGTCCCACATACTTCTGATGGATCAATGCAGTTTGCAAGAATAAGACCTTTAAAAAGTTCAGACATGAAAATACCTGAAAATGTAAACATCACTGAATGTGATACAGAATGATCAATACTTCTGATTCTAATTGCTCTTCACAAAGCCCCTCCCCTCCCCCATTTGTTAAATATAACAAATTTTATTGAAGATATTGATATTTCTGACATGAAGAACACAGGATTTCAATGCAGCTTATGTAGGAGACCTGTGGTTTTCTGGGTGCTGCAGCCTGGAACAAACTTTTCACCAGCTAAATGAAAAGTGTTGCTTTTGGCTTTTCATATTCCCTCCATATAATGTAAACTTCGACTACATCTCCCGCTGTTTGTCAGCTCACACTTCAGTCAACAGAAAAAATATGTTTTCTGGCTTCAGTCTTCGGTTTCCAAGAATGTTCGCATCTGCATTCGCATCTGTGGCCGTTTGTGATTAAACCCTCGTTTGTGCAGCATCATTTGAGAAGAATGACAAGTAGCCGACTTTGAGATTTAAAAGATACACAACTTACATGAAAAGAAAAAAAAAAAAGACCTGCTCAGTAATGTTCAGCATAAGATTGCAAATCCAGAGACAATAAGGAGGAGATGTTGAGGATGCAGAAGAAAAATGAGGAGAAAGGAGGAAGCAAATAAATGGATTAGAGCTTGGAGCCCTGACACAGCAAGAAAATCAAACACAACTGGAAAGTTAGATGTGCATTATCATATTTTACTGGGACAGGGCTGAAGGAACGTATTGTGGACTACAACACGTCTATACAGATAGAATAGAATAGAAAGCTTTATTGTCATTGCACAAACAGACAAGCTCTAAGTACAACGAAATTGCAGGGGCTTCGA
>JBAMYA010048046.1:0-10053 GCA_037176975.1 Arrhamphus sclerolepis
GCTGCTTTAAGGTGGAATAACTGAGGTGGAGAGCAGCTGCTTTAAGGTGGAATAACTGAGGTGGAGAACAGCTGGTTCATGTCACAAAGTCAAGATTTTGCAAACTTCTACAAAACTAAAAGTTGCTGATTTTTGTCAAAATTTCGGGTTTATTAACAAAAATCGAAATCCTACAAAATTTGCAGTTTTACGACTTCTGTAATTTTATGTCAAATTTCCGTCAAAAACAAAATGATTTTATGATTAAAAGTTGTGGTTGCTTTAAAAAAAAAGACTTGATCTTTTAAAATTGGTAATTTTATTACAAAATTAGCCCTTTTAAATAAAAAATTACAAACAAAAGGCCAATAAATTTGTAATTTTAGTACAAAAGTCTCACTTTTTTTTTTTTTTTTTTTACGATTCAGCCCAGGAGCTCGCAGGAAATCTGAAATCATAGCTGGTTGGGAAAGTAAAGAATAACCCGTTAGCGGTAACCATGGTGATGATGTGGCCCAGGATGATGCATGGACGTTTTATTGAAGATGTTTCTCAGGAAAGTCGTGGTTGCATGAAACGTCCACTCCTGTCATGGCCCCTGACATGTAAATCAGATAAAACTGTCTCCGGGCCCTTAAGTTGCACTGAGAGCACAATAAGGTTTGTGTGTGATTCACCGAGCTACAGTACAGAAAACAATATACTGTCAGTCGCTCCAGGGTCGACGTCTGCAGGCAACAAAGTAAGACCGATGGTGTGTTTGGTCTGTTTGTCCCGCTGGAGAGAGCTGAACAGGGTGGACATCCTGTGTTCTGCTGAGCAGAGAGGGAAACGCCTGGGAAGGAACCGGCTGCAGACAGAAAAGCTAAAAATACCGGAGGAGGGGCCCCCAGCACGAGGACCCCAGAGGGTCCGCGTGTACAATGATTTGCAGACAGAGCTGGACTCAAAGTTCATTTACTCAAGATCCGTGCTGTTCTCTGCATCACGGAGGGATTTTCCATCCGTTGACAGGAGTATTGTTATTTCAGCATAAAACCAAAATCTGAGTGAACTTATTGAACCCCGTTTGACAGTTTTATGAATAAATGATCATGTTTATTTCTCTTAAAGCAGATTAATCAAATACTAGACGTCTTTCTGTGGATTTCAGCTGAAACCTGGTGACCAAAAGTGAGTAACACCAGACAGTTTTTGTGTGTTAAAAAGGTACAGTAGTATAAATATAATATAGTATAATAGTTTCTCACTGATGAAGGGTACCTTTTAACAAGTTTTTGTCTTTACTGAGCTTACTGTTTTCCTTCAGTCCATCTTAAAAAGTCTTTGCATGATTAATTTTTACAAGGATGAATAGAAAATATCATTAAATAAATGCCAAACTCGAAGACCTAGACAACACAATTTCATTTTGTCCACAGTCTCACATACACAGTAAACCCGAGTTGCATTATGGGTAATGTAGGCCCACAACTGCGATCAGTTAAATTACTTCAATTTTTAGTAAACTTTTTCTATTTTTAGTCCAATATTATGTTTTTTAAAGTGCAGTGTTAAGTGAAGTGTTTTTTTGCACGTTTAATTCTAGGAAAGGACAAGAATATTATCCTGACATTAAATTAAAGAAATTTTACTTTTCTTTCAGTCTGTAGGAACGACAGGCAGCATACACGGGGCACAAGATTCACCAGATTTCGTTCCAGATTTAGTTTCAGGTTCCTCAGACTCAGCATCACCAGTCTGCCTCACGTGCACGATTTTGCTGAAAAGCCAGAAAGAGCCGAGCCGAGCCAAGGCAACGGTGAATTACTCTAAACACTAAATGGTACAACAATGCCACCTGCTGACTCCATGGCAGCCTATCAGTTACTGTGGGAAACTTCTCATTAAGGCCCCCAGTGATTAATTTCTAGCAGTTGAAAGACCTGTACTGACCAATGAGAGCAGGTCACAGCTTGTGATTGAAATTATTAAAACCCGTTGTTTAAATGTGCTTTATAAATAAAGATTGACTAATTGATTGATTGAAAACCCATTCTTAGTGGAATAATTGAATAATTAGCCTGTAGTTCAGTGAAATGTGAACTGCAAAATAATATATCCAACAGGATAATTTAAAAAGGTGTAAAATTATGTAAGTTTCTTTTTAAAAGGACCGTTTTAAACTTTTTAGATGAATATTTTGCAGCTCCTAGTTGTCTCACTTGGACAACTCAGGATGAAGCTGAACAGGGTGTGTGGCGTTTTTTCAGCTCCTGATGGATTACGAAACAAAACGCCAAAATCCAAGAGTCGAAACTCGTCATCTTCCTCGGTTTCACTTCTCTTTTCCCGCTATCAGTCCTAAAATCAAATGCTGAGTCATTCAGCAGCCAATGAGCTACTAGATCTCAGCTATGTCCCGCCTCCTCTGCTGTCAAGTGACGTGGCGCTGATTTGACACCAGTTTCAGAATTCCAACCGAAAGAGGAAAAAGCTCAACTGAGAAAGACCATTTGAAAACGGGTACAGATTTTGATCTCTTGGAGACAGATTCTGGGGTTTGATTCTCAGATTTGGGACATTTATTTGCAACATGTTGAGCGCTAAATTGATGCCACAGAACAGGATGACCTGAACACAGGGAACACATCATAAATAAATAAATAAATAAATAAGAAAGAAAGAAAAGAGAGAAGTTGTCAGTTTTCTTATTTTTGTGCAATATTTCAAAGGTAAAAAAAACAACCAAAAAACAGTCTGACCCCACATATTCAGTAAGAGTCTTCCTCACACATCTCATCTCCACAGATACTGCCAGTATCAAAAAAATGGAAAAAACAAACAAAAAACAAACAAACCAACAAAAAGAGTTTATTTTACTTCACTTACGTTGATGTCCAAACTGCAGAGACTGAGCGAGTCTGCATCTCTGCTGGCCTGCTTCCTCTTTTTCTGCAACAACAATAACAAAAACAGCAAACATCACTAAAAATCTCAACAGCTTCTGCTCCACTGCTCGAAACAAAAGCCCAGGAAATGTCACAAGACATAAGGAATAGTTTGTTTGCAACTAATTGATGATCATACGTGACTCAGAGCAGAATCAAGAGCTCCCGTTTTGGCTCATGAATCTGTTTTTGCCAGGTAACCTTTGTGGTAACCATGGCAACGGCCCTCTATGCCGGGCAGCTGTGACGATGCAGCAAAGCGAGAATGAGCAAAAATTGTTTATGCCTGTCGCCGTGACGACAAAAAGCGGGAAGAAAGAAAAAAAAATAATCACACAAACACTTGATTAGATGGAGAGGAGAGGAGAAGAGAGTAGGAGGGTAGAAGACAAAAAATAACATAAAGGAGAAGGAGGAGGATGTTGGGGTCTGTGTTGTACAGGGCCACAATAGCAGGAAGCCCGCTGTTTGTTCAGTATTGTGTCGAGACTTTGTTGTCGTCGTCCGGACGTTGCACAACTTGGCAGACTTTACCTTTAACTGAGCAACGTTCCAGAAACCAGAGAGGAGGGTCTTAGTCCACCAGGTCCATATAAGGCGTGCTTCCTCCAAAAACCTCGCCTCCAAACACAGATCCCAACTATCGGGTACAGCTGTTACATGTGAGGGTTCAGGTTCAGATGGAAATCCAAAACTGGGATTACTGGTTGGTAGCAGAGTAGATGGAGTTTCCAAGGATGCACTTTTTTCCGACCATCTTGTTCTTTTCTTCGTATCCACATCCACTCTTCCGTTTCACTTCTCAATTTCAAATAAAAAGTAATTGCTTCTGAACAATTAAAGACCTATGAGGTAGTCCACAATGAGTTTCCAGAGAAAAATCACCTCTGCCTGTTGTGTCCATATATAGATATACATGTACACACATTTAAATACATATTATTAAATAAATTATTTAAATATTTAAATAAATACAGGGAGCAAGTGAAATTTTGCTCAGGAACAAAAAAAGAAGAGAAAAAATCTTTGAAAGTCTACAAGTACAAATAACATACACAAAATAAATAATGCAGAAAGCGTTTTATCATCTGTACTGCACATGACTGAACCTTTAAGACTTTCAGGGATGCATGGTTACACACAGATAACGTATGTTTCTGGAGGAGCTGCTGCATCCCAGTCACAGTTTCCTGCTCAGGTAGGGGGCGATGCCCTGCCCCCTCGCATACATCAGCTGATGAACATCGTGTCCTTGGTAAAACTTTCAAAAAGAAAAGCAGCAAATGGGACACCTTCCAAATTCTCAGGGAGCTGTTATAAAACATGCCAGAAGTGGCAAACCTCTTCAACACTTCTGAAACATTCAAGCACAACAAAGAAATTAAATAGAGTTTTGGCTTTTTTTAAATTGCTTTTCTGTTTTCCATTCCTTGGTGCCTTAAAAAAAAGAAAAAAAAAACTAAATGTGCAGATGCATCTGTCCTGAAAAGCAGCAGCATGTGAAATATTAAAACTTAAGAGAAGAAAACGAAGCTGACAAGTGAAGAAAGTAGAAATGTTCTCGAGGAGCGACAGAAAATGCAATTAGTCAAGTTAAGAAACGGTAACTCGATTTTGTGATTAAGCACAGAACTTGCATAACTGAGAAAAAAATGAGGACACGTCAGGCCTCGGGGACGGCGGTGATACAGCAGGAGTTTGGGGGATTATTGATGAGAATGTGACTCTGATTATTGCTGAAATGCATCCTGAGACCCGACTCACCCGGTAGTACACAAACAGACAGCAGCCCATCATCAGGATCTGATCTGCTCCTCAAACACACTTCAAGTCTTCAGTCTCTTCCTCTCGACTCTCTCCTCCTCTTCTTTCTTGGTCTCCTCTTCCTCCAGATCACCTCCTTTTTGTCCCAAAAAGTCACATTTGTTTTCCTTTTGTTCTCCTACATATATACCAGCGAACACTTACAATATCCCTTTTTTCCTCCGTTCACCTCCTCTAAATCACCTCCCTCACAGACACATTGTATTCCACCTCTTCTTTCTCCTTTACAGTTGTTCTCCTCATCCTCCAGTTAATCCTCTTCTCCACGACCTCCTCCTGCTTCTTCTGTCCACTGCTGTCTGCTCTCCTCCTGCTCTCAGCTCCGTCTCCGTCTCAGTCTCCGTCTCCGTCTGCTCAGCTTCAACACCTCCCTCAGTGGATCTACAGACCCTCAGGAACAGGAACCCTTCACAATGTGTGTGTGTGTTAAGTGTGTGTGTCCATTCTGTTCCCATTGGACAAACAGGAAGTGACGGACATCAGGGCAAACAACTGTCTATAATTAGGAGCTGCAGGAGACACCAAGACACCAGAGGTAAAAACACAGACACAGACAAAGAGTAATAACTCTGACTTTCATAAGTCAAACAGAGAAATAACATTTACCGTACAACTATTTATTTATTTTTTTTACTTTAGAAAATATTGGCATATTAAATGAGATAAAAGGTAATTTTTATTGTATTCTTCCAACTTTTGTCTTATTTTGTAGGACTTTTACATTAATACACAATATATACTGTCAGCATTCAGTAAACAGGATTAAAAATGACGTTTGAGAATTGATGATTTTAATCCTGTGCTCTATATCATAAAAACTATATGTCACTTGAATTAGAAGGGCTTTGCGGCTACTCTCATTTTGCTCAAATCCAATCAAATCTGAATAATGTGAGACAAATGCAGACAAATGCCAACTGTCACGAGACATTGAAAGATATTAAATCAGCAGCTAAAGCATGAAACTATTTAAACCATGAGATTAGGTTTTAGATGACATAAGAAGTTTGATACTTTGAGGAGCATCACATGCTGTCCCAAAATAACTTCTCATAAGCTGTGAATTCCTGACAATAAAGTGGGGAGCTGTGTACGAGCACTTGAACTGAAAGCAGCTGGACAAAAAGTCACATACGACTCACTGACCCACCCAGATTTCAATGACGAATAAATGCCCAAACAATAGTTTATACGCCTTAAAAGGTCAGTTTAAGGGCCATTTCAGAGGAGGGATAAAACGCCTTCAAGAACCAAGAACAGGATCACATTTACCATCTATTGAAGTATGCAGGACTACCATAACATGCATGAGTGAAAATCTACATGAAGACAGCTCAAGAACTCTGAGCTTTCATGAAATGTGAAAGTCAAAAAAAACGGGGACAGAAAGGGTGGCAGAGCTTTTAGCTATCAGGCTCCTCTGTTATGGACTCCACTTCAGGCCTCGACCCATGAATCTCTTAGACTCTTTCTCTACATTTAAAGTTAGGCTGAAGACTTCCCTTTTTGATAAACCCTTCAACTCTATAGTCTCTAAGACCACCTTCTAGCTATGGTGCTATAGGCCTAAGCTGCTGGGGGAAGTCCTACTTCACCCTCTCTCTCTCTCTCTTTTCAGTGTCAGATTATCCCAGATCATTTAAACAGCATGAATATTGTCCATTTTCTGCAGTCTCTCCCCCTTCTTCTTCTGCAGGTCCTAACATACCAGATCCTGGTGATGCTGGGTCCAACCATGGTGATGTTGGGTCCTACCATGGTGATGTTGGGTCCTACCATGGTGATGTCGGGTCCTACCATGGTGATGTTGGGTCCTACCATGGTGATGTTGGGTTATCATGATGATGTTGGGTCCTACCATGGTGATGTTGGGTCCTACCATGGTGATTTCAAGGCCTACCACGCTGATGTCGGGTCCTACCATGGTGATGTTGGGTCCTACCATGGTGATGTTGGGTCCTACCATGGTGATGTTGGGTCCTACCATGGTGATGTCGGGTCCTACCATGGTGATGTCGGGTTCTACTATGGTGATGCTGGGTCCTACCATGGTGATTCTGGGTCCTACCACGGTGATGTCGGGTCCTACCATGGTGATGCTGGGTCCTACTATGGTGATGCTGGGTCCTACCATGTTGATGCTGGGTCCTACCATGTTGATGCTGGGTCCTACCATGTTGATGCTGAGTCCTACCATGTCGATGCTGGGTCCTACCATGTTGATGCTGGGTCCTACCATGATGATGCTGGGTCCTACCATGTTGATGCTGGGTCCTAAAATGGTGATGCTGGGTCCTACCATGGTCATGCTGGGTTCTACCATGGTGATGCTGGGTCCTACCATGTTGATGCTGGGTCCTACCATGGTGATGCTTTGTCCTACCATGGTGATGTTAGGTCTTAAAATGGTGATTCTGGGTCTCCGTCAGGTACGATTGATGAAAAAAGGGGTCTCTTACAGAAGTTGCAGTTTCTTGCAGCTTTTGAGTTAATTTTGGATGTTTCCTCCCAAAAGTTGCAGTAATGTTTTGTCAGTGTAGAAAAGTCTGGCTTTGCATCCAAACATCCATATCAAACCATTTTTGCTCCACTGTCACTCTTGTAAAGTTTACTGTAGGCAATGACTAAAAACAGTTCTTTACCTGAACTGAATTACTGCTATCGCTGCCTCTCTCTTGTTTAACATGCATCATGTTGACAGGTAAACATGTTGGTACCTGGGCACAGATTTATGCTAAATAATGAGCAGCAGGGGCACGCTGCTACTTATGAACATACTCTTTTGATCAGATCAGACTTTTATGTGGTGTTTATGTATCCAAAAGTGTTTTTTTAGTAAGCAGGTGATGTATGTGTCAATCTTATCACGGTCTCATGAATGAGGTCCCTAATATGTATCAGAAGAAGATTGTAAAGCTGTAAAAATTGTCTATGGTTTAGGTCCCACAAGCAGGCAGAATATCTGTCTAACAGCTTTAGAACTCTGCCCCTGAAAGCGCAGACTTCTAAAGCTCAGTATGGAGGCACCACCTCCATTCCTGCTCACTCCTCCCCTCAGATTTTCAGTATAATGGATGAACATCCCATTGATCTCCACACCTGCAAATACTGACATGAAGAAAGCATACAGCATAAACCACTACATTATGTTGTAATTATGTTGCACATCTGATTTAATTTGTCTTTTTGCCACTTTCCTACAATGCTATTTTTCGCTCTGACAAAACAATTTCCTTCACACGATCAACGTAAGTATGCATCATCAAAGTATGCATCCATACTGAGGATCTGTCCTCACCCCTCTGAGAGACCAGGTGTCCGGAGAAAGAAGGGAGAAGGAGGAAGATTTCTTCTGCAGTTTCGACCTGAGGCAAGAAAAGAAGGGTGGGAAAAAGAGACAAAAATAATTATTTCTATTAGCAGTTTCCATCCTGGCATGTGCACAAACAGTTAAAACATTAAACTAACGGTCCAGCCTCACTTTTCATTCATTTCATATTATTTTCTATTATAATACAAACACAACCTTAAAAAGATGAACAACTCAACTCCCTTCCCTCTCAAACATACTTTTTAATGTCTAATGTACAATCTGTTTTTATTTAACTGTACAATTGAGCCCTTCGTCTTTGCTTCATGTTGTTTTTGAAGCAAAAAGCAATATGTTTTGAGTACGATGAGTAAAAATGATGAGTAAAATATCTTAATGAAGATCCAAAAGTTTAACATTTAAGTGTGTGAACTTTGGAATCAGAAGGGGGGTGGAGCCTTGGAGGCTAAACTCAGGGCAGAAGAGTTTCTGCTGTGAAGCCCCAGCGGCTCTGACGCTACTGAGGGTTGGGTTTGAGGAGAGCGCCACTGGCTGGTCTGATGTGGTCGGTACAACCTCACCTCCCTGACAGGCTTCGAGGCCCAGCAGGGAATTTCAACAAGGACTTGGTGAAGTTGGGACAGGTTACATACCTTACATTAGGTGGCATGGAGATATGTCAGAGGGGTGCAAGTGTATTTGCTGTCTCAAAACCTAGTCTAAAAATTTTTCATTTTTAGACTATTGTAAACAACGTGGACTGAAAGACTCAGGTCGGCGATTTCATCCGGGATCACGTCCCCTACTTTTAAGAACGGTCTGTACGTTTTAGAGGCATGTACATAGTCTCCTGATCAGAGTTATGACAGTTAACGAAAACTGAGGCGAAAGCTGAAACCAACAGTGAAATAAATGATTCTGTTGATGGAAGTAAAAATAAAAACTATCATTTATTTTTTATAAAACGAAAACTAAATGAAACTAAAATAAACAATGCAAATCTGACTGAGACAAAATAGAATTATTGGTAAAATTAATCCCATCTGGAAACGAGCAGGTCAGGACATGATGTCATGAATCATCCATCAGTGAAATAATTATAATATATAATAATAATAAATCCATGGACGAGGTCCTCGCTGGATTTCTGTAAGGAAGGGGACGTGTCCTCCTTCAAATTAATAAGACGACATGTAACTAAAGTTCTGCAGAGGGGGACACAAGTGCTTTTTTGTGTTCCTGTTCATGTGTGCCACACTGACCTCCCCTCAACTCGTATTATTTCATTTTTATTTCAATTATTTTTCAAGATTGGTCCTTAAACATGTTACCTCTTCAAGGAAAGACTACTGTCTTAAAAAATCAATCAGAAATGCTGCCTGTTTCATGGTGTTTGAGGACATCCATTGTTTTGAACTGTATTCTGTCCAGGGACGTCTGACCTTTGACACCTCATTTTTCGAACTACTCGCAGGATAAATGATGAAGGATTTTTGTACCGTAGAGCTTTGTTGATAGGTAGCATTCTTTCATCATAGATTTACTTTTTGTCAACATCTGTCAGTCAACAGCTCAAAACTAAAACTAGAGACGTTAATATAACTAACTTCAGCTTGTCCTAACTAACTATCTTGTTAAACTAACTAAAACTGAACTGAAATAATCAAACTGAAAAAGTAAAGAAAAATAGATAAATTAAAACATTAAAATCTTAAACCCTAGCTCCTGCAGTCAGAGAATGAGGCGTATGCGATCCAACAGCTGTTTCAATTTATTTTAATTTATGAAACTGATTTTTCTTTTTTTCTTTTTTTTTCTCAGCTCGGTCTCTTAAACATCTTCATTTCATGCTTACAGACATGTTTCTGATGCTTTTAATCTTGCATTTGTCTTGCAGAAGCGCAGGAATTCATTCTACTGCAGCACCAAGTTTTAAGAGTGTGTGTGTGTGTGTGTGTGTGTGTGTGTGTGTGTGTGTGTGTGTGTGTGTGTGTGTGTGTGTGTGTGTGT
>JBAMYA010048047.1:0-10053 GCA_037176975.1 Arrhamphus sclerolepis
TCTCATTTATACTATTATACCCTCACACACACACATATAACCTCTCATTTATACTATTATACCCTCACACACACACACACACACACACATATATATATATATATATATATATATTTATATACACACTCCACACACATCTACACAAACTCTGCATAACTAAGTAGAAAGTGTTCCTGTTTTCTGTACTTTATCTGTCTTATGTTTGTCCTCTTATCGTAAGTGTCTAAGTGTATTCCTCTCTGACAGAGCCAGGGTTTCAGCTGTTAACAAAATATGTTAGATCAGACTGTCAGAGGGCTGGTGCAGGACACGCACACACACACACCTACAGAAAAACATCTGCTGCAAGATTAAAATGCATGTATATCTAACTCTAAAAGGTTTTGCCAGATTATAACCATGAGCAGACAGTTCTTTAAGTTAAAAAAAAAGAAAAATGTATGGTCTTCTCTATTTTTGTCATGAACATTTGAGGAAACTGAGACCATGAACTCTCTTTGATTGCAAGAAGTTTGTGCAACATTGTTAGTTGACTTTTTCAGACTTAAAAGTTCAGTGTCAAATGGAGAAGCCTGTATTTATAAAACCTTTTCAAACCTTACAAGAATAAATTTTACCTCAGTGTGTCTGTGGGGGCCCCATCCATGCTATCTCTTAAGTTAAATAACTTTTTTTTGTCTGGCTTTTTCTGGCTCTAGTGGAATTTATTGCAGTAGCTAGGCAGGAAATAAGGACAGAGAGAGAGGGAGAAGACATGCAGCAAAGGTAGGCAGGGATCTCAACCTGCAACTGCTGCAGGAGGACTTGCAGCCTCAGTACATAGGTGTCTTGCTCAAACCACTGTGCCACAGCAGCCCTCAAATAACATTTTTGAGTCTTATCGGAGACTTATAATAGCGCCATTGTCCCCTGTACTAAATGTTACATACCACTTTGCTGAAATAAACATATGATCCAACTCAAAACTGATTCAATTCATGTTGCTTTGCTGCATCGTGAAAGTTTACAATCCTCACCCTCTAATAATAGGCCTAAGGTTGATTTAACTCTGGAATGTTCCATTAACAATCAACACACTCACACATGGCATGCAAACAGAAGGCCGCTGGTTACAAAGCAGGAATTGTTGTTTAATGAATCTTCACATTGTAGTCTCATTGAACCTGCTAATGCTTTTTACAATTAGTGTTCAGTGGTCAGTGCATACACAAATAAATTAATAAAAGTGTTCATCTAGATTTGGAATGTACTATTGTTATTCCTTAACTGACTGAAGCATAAGTAACATTAATGCATGTAAATGTACAGTACTGCCTTAAACACAAAGGAAAATGTAAGCGCTTTCCATCTTTTAAAACAAACACAAATGCAACCTGTAGAAAAGGTTTCATGTTTCATTGTAACTTCCTCTTTCTTGCACCTGCCAACACTGGCATTTTGACTAAACCTAGAGCGAGATCTTTGACTGCATTGTCTCACCGATCTCTCTTTTTTTTTTTTGAATGCAAGTTCCTCATTTAGCACAAATTAGATCTTGCATTCACTTGACATTTCCGGTTTCTTTCTTCTTTTTTTTTTTAAAGATAATGTAGTCAAATGGTTTGCCACATGTTACTACGGAAACATGAAATACAAAAATCACAAGTGTTTTACCTAGCAATTAATAGCAAAGACTACACAAAATTAAAATGTCTACACATATATATATATATATATATATATATACACACATGTATATACATATATATATATTCAACTACATTCTCATCTATCACTCAAAAAATTCTCACGTCTCAATTTTTGCTGCAAAAGTTTTCATATTTATAATCTGAAAACACAATGACCTATAAAGAAGAAAGAGTACAAAGCACAACTCACACAATGAGTCAAGATATGAAATCACAGTTTAGCAGCTCAAACTACCTGATTAAATAGCCCTAATGATTACACTTGTGAGTGCTTGAGAGGAAAAGACATATATGAGGTACTTAACTGCTTAGCTAGATAATATTAACCTTCATTAGATTTAGGTTTGCTCTTCTTCATTTTTTTTTGCATTAGTTTGAGGCAGTGCCGTAACCATGACCTCTTCAGAGACCAAAACTAAAGTGTGGATTTTGCAGAGCTGCACCACTGAAAGGCTGCTACAATATCCTTCACGTGAGAAAAAAAAAAAAAAAAAAAAGTGTCTTGCTGTAGATTTCGCTCTGTAGATTATGCGTTCAAACTGCAACCTGGAAATTGCAAGTGGGTACAAGCTACAGTTAGTTGCTACTGTACACTACATTCTTCCACCCACACAGCTTAAGGTACTGTTGACTCTAGTAAGGCTACGGCTTATAGCTTTATTAAGAATGCTGTTCGAATGTAGTGAATCTCCTGCGCTCTCATACGTCTCCATCTTCAATGCGGGCCAGCTGCCTTTCCAGCAACTCAATTCTCTGGTTCTGAGCGAGTACGACGGCCCGTAGCGCTTTCATTTCTGCTAACAGCTCAGTCAACACGTCATCCTGAAAGAACAGAGACAAGAAGTCAAATGAGTAGATCTGAGCATGGGAAGTTAATTTGCAGCTTTAACAAGTCTCACCTCTCGCCTCGGCCTCTCAGTGCTTTCGTCTGCCTCCCTTGCGGCCACTCGTGCCTGCGGCGCCTCCTCTTCTGTCTCCTTGGCAGCAGCAGTCGGTGTAGATGTGGGAGTCCCTGCTGAAGTTGGACCAGGCCCAGTCCCGGAGTCCTGGGAGACGAGCTTGGGCTTGCTTCTGAGGGTGTCCCTGTGTTTGGATTGAGGAGCTGTGTAGCCGCCACTTAGGGAGACCAACAGTGGCGGCGCGTCCTGCCCAGCGATCCATTCATCGGCCAGCAGGGCTGGCTCCAAACCTGCTGTGTCCGGGTAAAGGTCTCCCTGGAACAGATCTGACTGGAGAGGCAAGATGGTACAAAAACAAAACAAAACTAAACGAATGCATGGAGAGAAATCTTTGTCGTATCACTGTCTGTTTTGCAATTGGTTGCAAAATTATATTTTTAAAAGGCTGTATGTGAAACATACCTTTCGTGGTACAGTCATAGAAATCGGTTCTACCTTCCTTTCATGCAGTTTATAGAACCTGTAGATGAAAAAAAAAAGGGAACAGACACGTTTAAGGGTTAGTTTATGGTAACAATATTATTTCGAGGCACTAACCACTTCCATATTTTACAGCCTAAAGCACATAGACTTTTAAACAAATATACTGGCAATAAGCAATAACTGGCATGCTATGTGAGCTTATTTATCAGATTTTATTTTACATAGCTGGACACTTGTAAAGGAGCCTGTTCTTTTCCTTACAAGTTGGAGCTATGCAGCCAAAATGAAGTTTAGTTTTATCTAAATGAAACTTCTTTTTAACATAATGTGATGGCTCTATGGTAATACAGAGCTATATGAAACACATGAGCAGGCTATATAATATTTGGCTTGCACAGGCATTTTGTTTAATTATTTTAGATCCTTTTGTAGGTTTTGGAGATATTCAGTAAAAAGTAGGCTACTTACTGACTAGTATTGCAACAAAATTATGTTAAAACAAAAATACCAGCAGGTACAGTCCTCACCTGGCAATTTCACATTTGTTGACATCCACACCTCTTTTGCAGAGAAAGCCTGCACCCCTCTGAGGCTCCTTGCTGCTGTATAAACTGAGGAAGTGCACATATGGGGATTCGTCTGTGACTTCAAAATATCGGATGGTGCAGTCCCCCTGAGAGCCAGATGATCAAAGTGACTCATTCAAACGGGAATGTGAAAGGCTCCTGCATATTACAAGCTTCATTTGTGTTGGTCACAAGAGCTCACCTTCCCGCACAGGTAGACCATGTTTGTGTCAGAGTCATAAAAAGGTAGAAGAACTCCGTTACTCGTGTCCATTTCTTGAACCACCACCGGCTCCGAGAGATCTTTCTGTAAGATGAGAAAACGTTTATCATATTCTCATTTCAAATTGTGTGGACAGAGGATACGTGCATTTAATCACAAATACATGACTAGCAAATGAATTGCTGCTGAGAGAGTACATCTAGGGTTTGTGTTTAAAAATATCCCTTAAACATTGGTAGTAATTTTGTTAGGACAACTCAAGACTTACTGTATCCCACAAAGCCAGCTGTCTCTCACTCATACGGCTGAAGCCTGTGGTCAAGATTTTGCCATCAGACAGGAACACGGCTCTCATGGGCCTCGTACCGTCATGGACCTTCTCTCTGACCTATTACAACAGTGAAAGGCAGATGAAGCACCAAACGGATCCAGGAAATGACAGCGTAGGAGGAACCTTAGTGAAAATAAAGAGGTGCAGTAACCTTAAGGACCGTGCCTCTTCGTGGATCAACGATGCGCAGGGCCTTGTCCTTGCACACCGTACAGACGGCGCTGCCGTCCTTATTCCAGCTGACGCTGTAGATCAGATCCGGGTGGGCGTCGCTGAGCTGGTACACGAGCTCCCCTGAACCCACGTTCCACACGCAAATCACGTTATCACAGCCTAGAGAGAAGAAGAGAAACGCTAAAGGACATCCACGGGAGATGGAGAGAGACAAACCTTTACAGCCTGCAGAGTGAAACGCGAGTCATCTGAAGGAGTTACAGGGCGGGGTAGCTTTTCACAAAAAAAAAAAAAAAAAAATTCTATGGATCAGTCAGTGCAAATTCACATATTGATTTAACAGTGAAACCTCCTCTTAACAAGCGTTATGACTGAGGTTATGTCCATGTATGCAGACTGTGGCTCCTCCCTGGTAACAGTGAAGCATAGAAATGTCAGAAATTAACACTCAGCAGCTGAAGGCATGTATGGTTAAGTTGAACGCTTCATCTATCCTACTGATGCAAAAAAGATCCATTATTTAAAAAAACAAAAAAACAAGCCTGAACAGAGTTTTGTATTTAGAGCAACAGCTTGAAGACAACAAAGGACGTTTCAGTGCAACATCTGGATCAAAATGCAACAAGTTGCAAAAAAGTTGATCAAATGTCACCAGTTAGACAGAAAAATGACAGTTTGCCCATATTTGATTCCATCACATCTTAAGTATAAGCTCGACAGCCCCTCTGTAGCTACTTTAATTACTAAAATGAATGCAGATGCTCCTCTGTAAGTGAAATTACAAAAGTTGATGCGGGATGAACCAGGAGACACATGCACTGAAAATACGTTTCCAAATACTAAACAGCACAGAGGAATTATGAAAAAATGAAAAACTTCAATATCAAAATACTGCAGTGCTTTGTATTTTGTGGTTTTAAAATAAAAATAAATCTACGAGCAAAAAATGCCTCTCTTTATAGTAACACCACCTCATACAGATCTGACAATCCTGTACTAAAGAGTGGGAAAGTTCTGGTACTTCATGTAATACCACTTTGTACCACTAGAGGTGCATCTCGCAGTACCCTACACATGGCTGGCACATGAGCTTTTATATGCCAAATAAGTCTAGCTGTATGCTTTGAGCTGCTGTTTTGTAAGAATAAATCTTCCTATTAGTAAGTCACTGCAGGTGGGGACAGGAACCTAAAGAGGTGGTAGAGTGGGAGGTAAGGGTCTGTTTGCAGCACTTCATCACTTTAACATCATCTTCGTAGCCTGATCAGTGAATATAACTGATCCTCGTTAACTTCTGGTCTTACATGCAGTTTCTTTTGGTGCAATAATACTAAACATACATGAAGTCATTTCAGTCCTTAACACTTCGGTCACATTGAGCAAATCTTACCATAAACTACTCGCCGTGTTCATTCATTCATCGACAAAATGAAGGGATAAACAAACAAACAAATGTTTATTAGGGTCATATTTGTATGGAGGTAGTGGACACACTAATGTGTTTTGAATTATAAATGAAATTTAATAACTGTACTACTATGGATCACACCAAATCAGGTGTTAATACTGTTACACGTTTAACATTGCCATAACACTTTTTGTGCACTTTTAACATATTGTTAATTGTACGTGGGTATGGTTGTCCAGAGCTGAGATTAATCAATCAATTAATTATAAAGTAGCTGCTATTTTGATGGGTGTGTATATGAACTTATACATGATCAGATTTATGTCTTAATAAGATCCTGGAACGCTGCATACTAAAGTACTGAGTGTAGAAACTATTTTGTGAAAGTATTCAATTAATTTTAAAATATAAAAACTGAGTATTTTAAGGTGACACATGTAGAGTCTACTGTAATTTTGTAGTTTGAGGGTTCTTCAAACATGTATATCCAGAAAGCAAAAGCTCAGAGTCAAAAGCTACTCTGTTTGTTTGTTATACTGCTTTCATACATTACAAATGAAACCAATTCTGCTAGTTCCTGTACATTCATGAAGCATAAGTGTTCCTCGGGTTGACTGCGTCGTCCTTTAAACCTGCATCAACTCACGTGGGTTGCTGAGGGGACATGGATCCTTCTCAGCGTCCCCGCGATAGTATTCCAGGTGCCATTCAACACCAGCACATTAAGATAAGAGCTGTTCTTCAACTCTCACTTTTTACAGTCAGACGGGTGTACATGTCACTTTTCTGTGGATAACATGAACATCTGGCGATGACATAAATGCTACACCTCCAGTTTTGCTAGATTCTCTTTAAAATGGGGGGGGGAACCTACCCTCAGAAAATTATATTAAAAAAAGGAGCAAATATGTCTTGTTTCTTATGAAAAACCAAAATGAAGTAAATTTCATATATTCTGTCAGTGCACTGATATGCAATTCATTATTTATAGACATGTGTAAATAAAAAAAAGAAAGTTTCTTTACGAAGGATCTCAGCCATTCAACAGAAACAAGACAATCTGAGCTCTTTTTGGTAACGTGAAGCTTGAATGTTTTCGGCGACCTCACCTGCTGTTAACAGGATGTTGAAGGCACTTGGGTGCCAGGCCAGGATTCCCACCCTTTTACTGTGTCCCTCAAGAGTCACAGTGGCATCAGTCATTGGACCGGTCAGCCCACCGTCTGGGATCTGCCACACCTACAAACAAAATAAGCACAGACGTCAGATTCATATCTCAGATCCATTTATAGTATTGTGTAATTCTACAGTTTCTAAGAGAAAGAAGCCTTACAGTCACAGCTTGACAGAAACGCTTGCTTTATTCTTTTAGGTCAGCAGGTCTTATGATGATCAGGCCTAGATTTCTGATCGCCCATGTTCCATAAGTATTAGTGACCAAGCCTCTTAGATGCAATTATAAACCTTGATAGCGCTTCAGACTCTGCTATGAATTTCTACTTTTATGGAAATTTAAAAAAAAAAAAAAAGAAGCTTGTACTGCACAATTGTGGTCAGGGAATACGCAACAACGAGTGACAAACTCAAACAAACATGGGCCACTAACCACCAACACATGTGTGACGGGTTAACCTGCCTTCACTGTGCAGTCCTCTGAGGCACTTGCAATGATATTGTCATCATGAGGGCACCACTGGATGTCCAGCACAGGTGCTGCGTGTCCACAAACTGTGGGACAGGACTGGTCAATTCTGCCGCTCTGTGAAAGGAGACAAAAAGCTTAAAAGCATGCAAGCTTTATTTATGTATTTTTCCCACCATTTATCAGAGCTTGTTAAAAGTGTAGCATATCCATTAGTCAGAGAGGCCGCAAGTTTCCATAGAGAGCTTTTAGTAGGCTCTGAAAATATTGATCCACTGTTCATCTGATGCTGAATGTGACGTAGGGGGACAAACCTTGCCGATCGGGACGACGAGAAAGGCACCTCCTCCGCCTGCTTCGATGATAACTGCAATGAATTTGGGGTTGACGGCGCACAGGGGACTGTCCCACGTCACCCGGGACACTCTGACATCGTCGATGCAGTGCTCGGCTTTCCAGGCCTGTGCAAAGACGTGGCGGAATTTGCTCTGCCTGACCACTCCTCTACGGAAAGACATGTCTGCGGAGGAAATCATGTAGCAAATTTGATGAGACAGGAGAAGAGTTATCAGAGACAGTATAACCATGTCAAATCATGTATGATGATATAACCTTTTTTATGTTCTGGATTTTTTTTTTTATTTCATGATGAAGTATTTGACATCATTTTTGATGAGAAAAATATCAAAAATACTAGATTACATGTGTTCAACATAAAAAAAACCCACTTTAAATACAGCCTATATTGTATTTGACATGCCTTCTTGAAAAATAATTTGAATATTTTCCATATTTGTTTCTCTAAAAAGCGTACCACAATGACAGATATTCTTTATGTATTTGATGCACAAAGGCTAAGATGTCCATTTTCATGATTTCAGAGTGAAATAAGGGAACTCAGTTTTCGGGGGGGGGGGGGGGGGGGGGGGGTCCCCCCCCAAAAAAAAAAGCCTCCAAAACACCAACCCTAAAAACACCCCCGCTCACCCCCCCCCCCCCCACCAAAAAACGAGGCTATCAAAACAACAGGCAAATTCTTTCATCCTGGGCGTCTGTCCTGAAAAGTACAGTCAGGCCTCAGTGGACAAAAGGGCATGATCTGCCTGAAACCAAAACATGCCGTGACAGTGAGGTGAAGGGGGTTGGGCAGGAATAGCTGCTGAGGCAGGAGACGGTGTAATCCTATATGACATCTACATAGAGTTATCAAAAAAAAGAAGTACACTAGTGAGGGATGCAGTATATAATTTGCAAGATGGGCGATACAATAGCTTTAAATCCTGGAAGCAGAAGATCCTCCAGAACACCCCCACTTTAAAAGATCTGTGTTGTTGGATGACGATGTTTTTGATTCATGTTGCCACATTATAACAGGAAAATCAGTATTTTTATATCGCTACCCATTGGGTTTCTATTGTTGTCTGCTCACAACGCGAGCAGCAAATACAGCAGCTGCAGACATGTGCAACAAAGAATGGGCGTTACAGTGCAGCTTATCCACAATGAGACATTTCTATTTTCGAAAACAACAACATACCTGGTTTCTGAGCGACGACCTCTCTTAATTGGAAAACGGATCACCAAAGACGCGAGCGTGACCGGAGGCCAATAAAATAATCCGCTGCCAGCAGCAGTAACTTAATCCTCTCCTGTGTCCAGACAGGCGTTCAATCCGACTGTGCTGGCCTGCCACAAAATGTTCATTAAGTTTTTATTTTTTTAAAAGATATTTTTCTTTAGTCGCTGAAATTTAAACATTCGAACTATCTCGCTTTTCGTTGTATAGTAATTGCGCATGTCTGGTGTAGCGAGTAAAACACTAACCTGAGAGAGCATGTCCGGCGTTGAAAAAGCCACATGAAATGGGTTCACGGCAAGGCTGTAAAGGAGCCCGGGGGATGGTGATGGTGCGGAAAGAGATGCAGGCTCCTTCAGCCCCGTCTCGCTTTTCCAAATGCCCGTTTTGGAGCGATGGATTGAGCAGAATCCCAGACACTTCCGCTCCTGGCAGGATATATCAAAGACACACTACAGACAAGAGAAATGACTCCCGTCCTCTTCGGAATGCAGTGGATCGGTGTGTACTTTGAAAATTTCCGAAAAATACGTGCATTTTTGTACTCATTCTTAAAAAATAAGTATATTATTATATTAAGACTATTATAGTTCTGAATTCCTACAGATAAAAGAGATGGAAGTTAGCATAAACAAATAATATTCCAGTAAGCGTTCACATCACATCACAAGTGATCCTGTTCCGATAGCTTTTGTCCGCTAACTACTTCCGCATGCTTTATGTTATTTACATTATTACAGTCATAGACATACCGGTACATAGGCCTACATAGTATGTGTGACTACAGCCATTGTTTCAGCCATTCTGGTATACAAACTCGTAGAGTCAGAAAATGGTTGATCTTCCTCTGTATTTTTTATAAGTTCTAAGTACTTCCACATTTTTTGTGGAATTTCAAACATTTTTTGTGGTTAATAAAATCCAATTTAAAAAGTTCGTGTATAAAATGCAAAGCTTTTTATGGAGATTTATGCTGTGAGTTTTGGTTTTTGGGGGGGGGGGGGGGGGGGGGGGGGGGGGGGGGGGGGGGGGGGGGGGGGGGGGGGGGGGGGGGGGGGGGGGG